>MU750619.1:0-13397 GCA_026770625.1 Nicotiana glauca | reverse complement strand
TCCTAAAGAATCAATAAAAATTATTTTGATCTATTTTTAGGAGTTATCTTCATGTAGGGCAAAAATCACGTGTTCTTGAATTAAAAACCTAAATTATCTAAAATTATACTAATTATGAAAATTATAAAATCTACTTAATCCTAAATTAGAAGAGAAAAATCAACAAAAGGAAAATGTATAAAAATAAAATATTTTTGTTAAATTTAATTTTTATGAAAACCGAATGACTTCCGATAAAACCTAAATGGTATGCAAGATATTTTTTTGGAATTTATTATTTTGATTTTAAAATATTAAAATGCATGAAATGCAACTAAATAAAGGAAAATTCCTAAAGAATCAATAAAAATTATTTTGATCTATTTTTAGGAGTTATCTTCATGTAGGGCAAAAATCACGTGTTCTTGAATTAAAAACCTAAATTATCTAAAATTATACTAATTATGAAAATTATAAAATCTACTTAATCCTAAATTAGAAGAGAAAAATCAACAAAAGGAAAATGTATAAAAATAAAATATTTTTGTTAAATTTAATTTTTATGAAAACCGAATGACTTCCGATAAAACCTAAATGGTATGCAAGATATTTTTTTGGAATTTATTATTTTGATTTTAAAATATTAAAATGCATGAAATGCAACTAAATAAAGGAAAATTCCTAAAGAATCAATAAAAATTATTTTGATCTATTTTTAGGAGTTATCTTCATGTAGGGCAAAAATCACGTGTTCTTGAATTAAAAACCTAAATTATCTAAAATTATACTAATTATGAAAATTATAAAATCTACTTAATCCTAAATTAGAAGAGAAAAATCAACAAAAGGAAAATGTATAAAAATAAAATATTTTTGTTAAATTTAATTTTTATGAAAACCGAATGACTTCCGATAAAACCTAAATGGTATGCAAGATATTTTTTTGGAATTTATTATTTTGATTTTAAAATATTAAAATGCATGAAATGCAACTAAATAAAGGAAAATTCCTAAAGAATCAATAAAAATTATTTTGATCTATTTTTAGGAGTTATCTTCATGTAGGGCAAAAATCACGTGCTCACAGCTGCCCGTCTTTGATCGGAAACACGAAGAGTTTTCGTGCAAAGACAAAGTGAGCAGATACGAGCGATTTTTGACTGTTTGAATACTCCGTGGGAAGCATTTTTGAATGATTTGACCGAACCTTGCTTCAGAGGTTGCCTACATATCCTTGGCTATAAAGGAATCAGGTCACTGTAGTTCAGAAGTGAGTGAGATGGTAGAGTATGCCGAGGTAAAGAGCCGGTCGAGGTGCCATTCCGCCGAGGTTCCGGTCCACGGTCCTGTTATTACATCAAAATCAAAAGAAATGAAAAGAGACTAGCTAAGCCTGTCAACTACGAGTTGCAAGATTCCTAACTATAAGTTTTCTGAAGCTTGATCTTGAGTCTTGAATGGTTCTTCATGCAGACCTTGGATTTGAACCTTGACGCTAGCTAGTTGCAGGTGCTAATTCATTCTTCCTCAGCTTTTCGAAGCAAACCCGGACAGCACCCCACGCCTGTGACTCCAATCATGTCTTAAACAATTCACATCTTTCTCTACTTCTGAATTTGGATTCCTTTTGCCTTCTTTTTGTTTCTCCTCTTCTTTTATTATTTTGGATTGTGACCAACATCCGCTGGTCGTCTCGGACTTTTGACTCCCATTATTTCCGCAAGCCTCTTTTGTTGCTGACTTGTATTATGATCTGAGCTGCTTTACCCTATCTCCGAGTAATGCTTGACTGCTAATACTTGAAATATGTGCCTCTACTCTTCAAGCGGGCTCTCACTGCTGACGCTTGAAAAGTATTCCCATGTTCTCCAGGTGGGCTCCTGACTGTAATGCTTAAAAAATATTCCCTTATTCTCCAGGTGGGCTCCTGACTGCAACAAAATAGACAAACAAAGAAATTTTTCTGTCCCAGTTTGGTGACTGGGCACATCATGTTATCAAACATTAAAATTAAATTCTAAAATTTGAATTGTACTTCCCTTGTTCTCCAGGTGGGCGCCTGACTTCTGAAACTTGAATAGTATTCCCTTGTTCTCCAGGTGGGCTCCTGACTGCTAAAACTTTAAAAGTATTCCCTTGTTCTCCAGGTGGGCTCTTGATTGCAACAAAATAAGCGAACAAAGAAAATTTTCTACCTCAGTTTATGGCTAGGCAGACTTGTGAGTTGTTACCTAAACTATTGATACGATGGTGAGAGCAAAACTAAAGACTTGATTGGCATGTATCTCCCCTGTGAGTAAAAATATTTGATTAAGATTTTTATCCTAGGATAAAATTCATCAGACTAGGTTTTCTGTCTTAGGCGAAAAATTCATTAGACTAAGATTTTGATCTTGTTATCTTAGGAGAAAGATTCATCAGACTAAGATTTAGATCCCACGAGAAAATTTATCAGACTAGGGTTACTTTTGGTACCTTAGGAGAAAGATTCATCAGACTAAGATTTTGATCCTAGGAGACACTTCATCAGACTAGGTCTTTTGTTATCTTAGGAGAAAGTTTCGTCAGACTAAGATTTTGATCGTAGGAAAAGATTCATCAGACCAGGTCCATTTTTGGTTATCTTAGGAGAAAGTTTCGTCAGACTAAGATTTTGATCCTAGGAGACGGTTCCTCAGACTAGGGTGTTTTGCTATCTTAGGAAAAAGATTCATCAGACTAACACGTTGATCCTAGGAGAAGGTCCTCAGAATAGGGTTTCTATTTCGTTATCTTTGGAGAAAGTTTCATCAGGCTAAGATTTAGCTCCTAGGAGAAGAGTCATCAGACTAGGTTTACTACCTCATGAGAAAGATACATCAGACTAAGATTTTAGATCCTAAGAGGAGATTCATTATACTAGGTCCATTTTTGGTTATCTTAGGAGAAATTTTCATCAGACTCAGATTTATATCCTAGGAGAAAGTTCCTTTGACTAGGTTTTCTATCTTAGGAGAGAGACTCATCAGACTAAGATTTCGACTCTAGGACAAGATTCATCAGACTAGGTCTTTTGTTATCTTAGGAGAATGATTCATCAGGCTAAGATTTTGATCCTAGGAGAGACTTCATGAGACTAGGTTTCCTATCTTAGGAGAATGATTCATCAGACTAAGATGTTGATCTTAGGAGGCGGTTCCGCAGACTAGGGTGTTTTGCTATCTTAGGAGAAAGATTCATCAGACTAAGATGTCTATCTTAGGAGAAAGATTCATCGGAATAAGATTTGATTTGGAGAAAAATCCATCAGACTAGGCCTTTTAACCTAGGAGGGAAAAAATGTGAAAAGCAATGGCAACATTTTATGCACACTAGCAAGACCAGCAAGGGCCAAGATTTGAGAAACTTCCCTTTTGTCGGCTCCCCTCTTCTTCCTTTTCTTTTCCTTTAGTTTCTTTTCCCTTATTGTTGAACCAACTTTCTTGTACTGTTTTGTTCCTATTTCAAACAAAGAAAACTTGTGAGTTTAAAATGTGATGGTTGGTTTGTGGCCTTGAACTTTGAGGGCGGCCCGATATCCTCCATTTGTTGCATTGCATGAAATGTCATCTCCCCAATCCTCATGTCTCATATGAACCCCACTTCACATACATAAGGTTCTTTCTTGACCACCGGCTTCGACCTTGAGTTTATTGTTCCTTCACTTGTCACGATAACTGATTCCCACTCGAAGATCTTGCTTGTTTATTGACTAACCACATTCTTTGCTACCCTTGAAACGGAGAATACCTCTAATCCATTCACCAAAACATCCTCCATATGTTGCGCGGATCCTAAATTGTGACGTATCAAACCCTTGTATTTCACACGAATCCCAAAGCATGTTGATTGTGGCCAACTCATTATGCTTGCTGTTTTCTCCGGACTTGACGCCTTGATGTGTTCACCAGATCCCGTTTTGTTCGATTGGAAAGCTGGTGGCAGATTTTGAAGTCATCTCTCACTTGTTTTGAATAACCGACCCAGGAAGAGGGAGTAAAACAAGGTTCGAGGAGTAGAGTAAAGGATAATGGAAAGAGACGATTCCATACAAGAAACCTAGAGACGAGTGACCCATCCGATGTGGATACCGACTCTAGCGATCTCGACATGCACCTGCAACCAATTCTGTTTAGCAAATCTGATGTTCAGCTCTTGTCGTACCTTTTGCTGTGAAACTGGGCTTGAATACTCTGCTTGCCCGATCTGATTCACAATCCTTATTCGACTTGTAGTGCCTGAAGGGTTTTTACCATCAAGCCTCTCTCATTTTGATTTTTCTCTCAACTCACCATTGCCTTATGGTGCCCGTGAAGGTTTTCACCAACAAGACTCTCTCATTCTGATTTCTCTCAACTTTCATCGCCTTGGGGGTACCCGTGGGGGTTCTCATCAACAAGACTTTCATTCTTCATTTCCTTCGTTTGGACTGGAGTGTTGCCACATGATATGATTCTCTTCTGCTTGATTGACTCGGCATTTCTTGAAGACTGATCAGAAGGTCTTTCTTTGGACCGTAATGCAGGCTTTTGGATGGGGTTAGAAAGAAGGATATCAAAGGCTCAAAAACAATTCAACATGGGTTCAGTATTACAACTTTCGGAATCAGATCTTCCCAACAACCATAAATCCTGTCCCAGTTTCCTTCTTGGGGACTTTGGACTTTTGTTTTGGTGTGACTGAACCTTAGAGAGGCTGCCTACGTACCCTTTCGGGATTAAGACAAACGTAGTTCAGGCGACTAATTTTGTTGTTGCGATCTTTCTTCCACTTTTCTTTTCCTTCTCTTTTCTTTTCTTTTCTTTTTGCCTTTTCTTTTCTTTTCTCTTCTTTTCTTTCTTTTTCTTTTCTCTTTTTGCTTTTTCTTTTGTTTTCTCTTCTTTTCTTTCTTTTTCTTTTCTCTTTTTGCTTTTTTTTTCTTTTCTCTTCTTTTCTTTTCGTTTTTTTTCTTCTCTCTTCTTTTCTTTCACTTTTCCTTCACTAATTTTTTTCTCTTGTTTCTCCACTTACTTCCCTATTCGAGCTTGCGAGTCTTATTATTGATTCTGAAAGAGGGGTATGCAAGAAAATAATCGAGGCTCAAAGGGGTAACAAAGGATAAAGTGTTTGGATAGCAGAGTAAAATGCCTTCGTCATTCCAATCTTCAAAACATACCAAGTACAAACTATGCAGTTAAACAAGCTGAGGAAAACACACATAACACCTTTTGTTTTATTCACATATTTGCCTTCTGTATTTGTCAATTACCTAGAACCATTGGACAACAATCTCGGTACCACGCACGGTCCTTGTAGACTTGGGGCTAACTTGCCTTGGCTTCAAACTGCTGCGGCATGATGCATTTCAACAGTATTTATTTATGTTCTATCTGCTCCCAGTTTCACTTAATTTGGGCTCGAAGTGATCTCAAAATGTCTTTACTTATTTCCCTCGAATGTCCTTACATCTTAAACATTGTTCCATTGTTTCATTACTAAACTGACTTTTAAAAACCAGGCTGAGAATTATGCGTGCATGTCATGTCACTAGAACCAGCATGAAAAGAATTGTAAAAGGAGAAGGGAACTAAATAAAATGACTAGAAATGGCAAGAAACACAGAATTGCATTATACTGACAGTGAATGGGTTTAAACAAAAAAACAAACAAACTAGACTAGTTACAACCTTTGAACAAACATAGACGGCACTAAACAAGCTATTATGACTAGACAAACAAGGCAAAGTGAAAGGATAGAAGGGTTTTGGGTTACAAAACAATGTCCGGATTACAACCTTGAGAATAACCCGGACAACAGAAATGACAACAAAATAAACCACCAAAACCCATTCTAGCTGACCAGGAGATGGAGCGTCTTTCCAACCACAAAACTCGACACCTTAGCCACTGGATTGCCTATCAAAATTACTGGGACCTTCATTCAACAAGTTTCCGAGAGGATTCTCATGCTTCCCGTTGCCATGGGTCTTCCCCATGAAATGTGCACCGTCATGTGCAAGTAAAGGATTTTGTTCAATGTTCTGGGTGCCACTGTCCTGGACCGCAATTATCCCTTCTTGAATCATCCTTTCTATCTCACTTTTCAAATCCCGACAACTTTCGACATCGTGCCCCTGGGCATTGGAATGGTATTCACACCTTTTAGAATGATCAAAGCTTCTTGCACACTTGTCCACCTGATTGGGAGGGATTGGTGCAATCAAGTTATAATGCTTCAGTTTCTCAAAAAAGTCTGCATATGACTCTCCGATGGGGGTGAAAGTTTCCTGCTTCTGTGCCCTTTTTTGCTCGAAATTCTGGTTGGCTCGCAAACCTGCTCCAGGGGAATTCCTGTAGGCCCTTGGAGGTGGGTAGGTGTTTTGAGTTGGGTAAGCATTTTGTGGAGTGGTGCACGCCATGGCGCGTGGGTAGGATACTGGGGATACGTGTGGGCATGGTGGACAGAGAAGTGGGGACCACGTGGTCGGTAATAGTGCTGTGGAGTATGGGAGTAGGTTTGGGGACAGGGTCGAGGTTGATGGTAATATGGTGATGGGCCCCTGGACCAAGTTCTTGAGTCAATTACCGCCACATCTTCTTTCTTTTTCTTTCCAAGTACCCCTCCGCTATGGATGGCCTGAGTAGTTGCCTTGATTGTCGAATAGCTCAGGGTTTTGTCGGATTTGAGCCCCTCTTCAACCATACTGCCCATTTTCACTGCCTCGTTAAAAGATTTTCCCACTGCTGACAACAGATGACCATAGAAAGTAGGCTCCAAAGCCTGTAAGAAGTAATCGACCATCTCGCTTTCTTTCATTGGAGGATCGACTCTTGCTGCCTATTCTCTCCACCGAAAACCGCATTCCCTAAAACTTTCCCCTGGCTTCTTCTCAATTTTAGTCAGTGATAGACTGTTGGGGACAATATCGAGGTTGTATTGAAAGTGTCTTGCAAATGCTTGGGCCAAATAGTCCCATGTGTACCATCGGGCATGATCTTACCGCGTATACCATTCCAAAGCGGCATCACTGAGACTTTGACTGAAGTACGCCATCAATAACTCATCCCTTCCCCCAGCGCCTCTCATTTTACCGCAAAATCCCCTCAGATGGGCTACAGGATCACCATGTCCATCATACAGGTCGAATTTTGGCATTTTGAACCCTGCAGGTAACTGAACATCCGGGAATAGACACAAATCTTTATAGGCCACCCAACCCTTTCATGTTCCTGAAGGAATACTCCAGGCTTTTTACTTTCCAGATCATCTCTTGTTGCTCCGGGTTTTGAAGCGGCTTTTCAGTTTACACCGGGAGCTCGAAGTGAGGGGTATAAGAATATGGCTCAGGCGCTTTAAAAGTAGGCTTAGGAGGATAGCACTAACTGGTGTGAGCTTGAAACAATGGCTCACTGGATGATCTTTGCAATGTGGCAGGTAGAGGCGCCACAAAGACAAGGGTAACTGGTGGAGGAGGTTTTGTATGGGTGGTGGAGATTGGGGAGGATATGAGGTGGTGCTATAACTCTGTTGGTAGAAAGGGAAAGGCGAAGATGCATTCGCAGGAGGAAGCTCTGTAGACTGAGCCAAAGGTGGGATATATGCTGGATGGCGGGATAAACTGGCGCCGGCTGACCCTTAGCCCAGGCCTGATGCATCTCAGCCATCTGCAGTCTCAATTTATACATCTCTTCTTTCATTGCTTTAACATCTACCATTTCTATCTCTTTTGACGGGTCCACGATATTGGTATCTGATTTTTGGCCTGTCATGTTCAGTTTATTTTTTGATCGGGTGTTGTAGGAATAGGTTGCCAGGATGCCGACTGCTTTTTGTCTTTGTGTTGTAAAGAGAAGTTACCACGTTAAAACCACAAACCAACCACCTTTCTGGAATGACACGACAAAAATGAAACATTACGTTAGCGTTAGGGCATTTAACATATTGGCAACAACTTTTGATCGGGCGCATGCGTCATCTCGGCCTTTTCCTTATTTCCAATTGCAAACTTTCTCTTCCTTTGTTTTCCTTTCTTTTTGCCCTTTTGTGGTTCTTTCCTCTCTTTCTTTTTTTCATTTTTTTTCTTTTCTTTTGGTTATGGTCGAATCCTATGGAGATCGCCTACGTATCATGACCCCGCATGAATCAGACCAAGCGTAGTTCTTGCAAATTGAATGCAAAAATAAAGGCATAATTTTTGGGATTTTCAAATTTCATTAATAAACGCCGAGCACAAGAAATACTAGACTATTTATTTTTCTTGAAGGGAAGCTACAAAAGCAGACTCAAAATAAAAAAATACAAACTTGATGACTAGAAAGTAGATCAAGAGTGCATCAAAGCTTCACATCCTAGGGCCCGCGGGGCATCACTCGGCATCGCCGCTGGCCTGTGCAAGACTGAGAAGGCTTCAATGTCAACTCTTACTATTTGAAGAAAACTAGCCATGTAATGACTTATTTTGACTTAAAAAAGCAAAGTGGTTATTTTTTCAATTTTTTTTTTTTACGAAAACAAAGACTCGGTTTTGTAGATACGGCTTTTCAGCACTTCCGAAAGGGAGATTTGAATGCTATGCCCACAAACTATTTAAAAAAATGACTAAAGGTGGCTGTTCTTGCAAAAGCGACCTTCCGGCGCCCATTTAGGGACATTCGGCTTATTTTTAAACAAGAATGGTGTCACCCGACTTATTGGATAAAAATTAAAATTTTGGTATTTTTGGCTATTTTTGCAAAAGGGGTGATTGGACCCGATGAGGGTTGCCTACGTATCTCACATCCGATGAGAATCAAACCAGCGTAGTTCGGGCAAATTAACGAACTATTTTAAAACAAGACTCCTTTTTTTTTCATTTTCATTTTTGGTATTTCATAAGCAAATAACAAAACTACTTTCAAAAGCAAGACTCTTTTTCATTTTTATTTTTCATGGCAAGACAAACTATTTTCCTTTTCTATTTTTGAAAACAAGACAAAATAACGACTCTCTTTTTTTTTTTCTTTTTCATTTTCAACAAACAATAAAACAACCTATTTTCCCAAACTAAAATAAATACTCTTTTTCTTTTTCTTTTTCTGCGAACAATTTCCAAAAATAAGGACTCTTTTTTCGGTTTTTGTTTTTGCTTTTAGTAAAACAAACTAACAAAACATTTCCATTTTTTTATTTTTTTCAAAATTTCGGAAGAGTTTCGATAGTGTTTGGGCATCGATTTTTCTAAAACTAAACAATTAATTCTTTACACTGCAATTTCTCTCTTTTTCTCAATTTCACAAAATTCTCGATGTTTAAAAGCCGGTTGGCATGCGGGCCCGAGACAAATAAATGCAACACGTAAAATGCATCATGGTGGTCATTTCATTTTCGGTTACCTGTCCTAGACGGACCCAACCCCTGTGTTGAGTCCCCTAAGTCATATGCACGTGATGCAAATAAGCGCTCCTACTATGGATCCGGCATGAAGTCAAGTTATTCTAGGTTCAAAACCTGGGTATGTGTTCTAGACTGTGTACCCGAGCGGACAACTCGAGTCGAGGAGGGGGCTACGTACCGGGAACCAAAAGGCCATCCGGCTTAGTAACTTGTCCGGCCTCTTTCTTATTTCAAGGTATTGACACTAACAGAATAGGGAGTCTCAACCAGTAAGCATATCCCCGGAGGTGAGAAGAGAAGGGTTTTCGGCACAGTTTATATACAATTCATATAATATCAAAGCAGTAATAATTTAGCACATTAAGCATGAAACATGTAGGAAAATCAGATATAACCAAATATATCTACGCTCGAATTCTGAACCCTGAACAAAATGTTTTGGGTTAACATCCCCAGCAGAGTCGCCAGAGTTGTCACACCTCCTTTTTCGCTACTACACCCCGTGAAGGGTGTAATAAAGGAGTTTTTCCAATTAAAGGAAAATCGGAACGTGATTTATTGTTAAATTTCATAGTCGCCACTTGGGAGATTAATGGTTTCCCAAGTCACCGGTTGAATCCCGAACCAAGGA
The DNA here is from genome assembly GCA_026770625.1 of Nicotiana glauca. NCBI lineage: Eukaryota > Viridiplantae > Streptophyta > Magnoliopsida > Solanales > Solanaceae > Nicotiana > Nicotiana glauca. The sequence goes on along the minus strand of MU750619.1, from coordinate 3,417 downwards.
AATTATGACTCTGTTAACAGTCCGCGAACCAGAAATCCGAGTAAGGAATTCTGTTAACCCGGGAGAAGGTATTAGGCATTTCAAGATTTCGTGGTTCTAGCACGGTCGCTCAACTATTGTATTTGCTTTTATCTGATTTCAAAACATGTTCTAACCTATGTGCCTTTTATTAGTACACCGCTTTTATTTTTGTTTTTAATAAGAATTGCAATGTCATGAAAATGCGTCTCGAACCACGTCGCACCAGTGCACCCGTGGTTTTTGACACATTTTGACTTCGTTGAGATTTAGATTTGGGTCACATAAATGTGCACCCGTATTTAGGAAGGTAATATTATTAAAATACGCACCTAAAGCAACTACGCGTTTATTAATTTTACGAGGGCCATGGAAATTTGCTAAATGGCACACCTCGAATTCTAAATTTTTTTAAAATGGATTAAACGAAGGCCATGCGTTTTGAGATTTTATTTGGCATGACACACCTAAATTCGACTAAGAAATACTCCGAGACGTTCAATAGGAAAACAAAAGTCGACACAGAGTTCTAAAGAGGCCAACATCTGATTAAAAAAAATACAAACAAATTGCATATATTCACACATCTATGGTATATTCATACTTTTTCAAGGCCCAATGAAGACTCTTGAGATCAAGCAAATAGGAAACAAACAAGCTTAACCAAAACTAATGAGACAGAACAAATAACAGAGGGAATCATTTCAGCCATATGTTCGAAATAAACTCAAAATAAGACATAAACTCATATATTCATAAATCATATCAACAAAGAAGTAGTGTGAGAAGTAAACCTTCACAAGACTGTTTCGAAGTTTGGCTAACAGACAAGGGCTCGAACAGAAGATACGACGGAACTGGAACCTCGCCGGGGATCAACAAACCTCTAGCTCGCCGGCAGTTTGGCGACAAACAAAAGGTCTACGGACGTTCTTCAGCAAATGAGTCCAAACTGCTGGGTAAGGCTTCTCTAGGATGAACATCTGATGGCTTATGTCTCGTGTACTTAAAAAGCAACAACGTCTAGTGGTTGGTAGGCTACTGGATAGTGGTGTTGTTTCCAGCAAGGGGTCACGAGATGAAGAAGACGATATGGGTGTGAGAGTGTGAGACTCACGGCTGGTTCTCTAGGGTTCAGTCGTGTTTTCTCAAAGTTGATTCCGAGCAGATTTTCGTGTGTATTTGTGGTGTGATTTGGAGCAGATTTTCGTGTCTTTTCATGGCTGGATTTTGAGGTGTTCTATGGAATGGATTTCAGGTGGAAAAGATGAGCTCTCATGGCTCTTTCATGGAGAAGAAGAATTGCGGCCCATCTCCTTTTCTAAAGTGTATTTTTGTGTGTATATATAGTAGTGTATAGAGTTTGTGTGTGGAATAGCTTTGGGGGGAAAATATTTTGGGGAAGGAGTTTTGTGGGGAAAATATTTTGGGGGAAGGTCTTTCGGGGGGGAAATATTTTGGGGAAGGTCTTTTGGGGGAAAAATATTTTGGGGAAAGGTCTTATGTGGAAAATATTTTTTTGGGGAAGGGTTCTTCTAATTCTTCTTTTTATTCCCAATTTTTCTTTTATCTTTTTTTAATTAAAAATTCTAGAATTAAAAACCTAAATTATCTAAAATTATACTAATTATGAAAATTATAAAAGCTACTTAATCCTAAATTAGAAGAGAAAAATTAACAAAAGGAAAATGTGTAAAAATAAAATATTTTTGTGATTTTTAATTTTTATGAAAACCGAATGACTTCCGATAAAGCCTAAATGCTATGCAAGATATTTTCTTGGTATTTATTATTTTGATTTTAAAATATTAAAATGCATGAAATGCAACTAAATAAAGAAAAATTCATAAAAAAATCAAATAAAAATTATTTTGATCTATTTTTAGGAGTTATCTTCATGTCATGTGCTCACAATTATCTTTTTCTCTTTTTTTTTTCAAAATTTTGGAAGAGTTTCGAGGAATTTTCAAATACCGTGATTTTCAGAACCGGGTGAATTCTCTATCCTACCTCACTCTTTGTTTTTCCGTTGTTATTATTTCCTTATCCAGTCAACATGCAAGCCGAAACAAATAAATCTACAAATAGCACGTAAGATGCATCAGGATGGTCTTTCATTTCGGGTGCACTTGTCCTAGACGGACCTAACCCCTATGTTGAGTCCCCAAGGTCAGATGCACGTGATGCAAACAAGCGTTCCTACTAGGGAGAAGGTATGAGGAAATGTTATTCTAGTGTTAACCCTTGGGCTGGGTTCATGACCTGGCTTACTTGAGCGGACAGCTCGAGCCGAGGTGGGGTGGCGGGGGGAGCATGAAAGTTTACTCGGCCTTGTTGGTGAGCCAGCCTCGTTCTATTTGGTATGACTTCTAACAGAAAAGTGGGTGTCTCGACCCAAAACCCACACTAGTCATGATGGCACCTATCATGAAGACAAGGCCAGCCAACTAACCCAATTCGTCTCTTTAACAGTTACTAAATGTAAATGAATAGAAAATACAACTTAACGGCATTAAAAGCGGTAAATTACAACCCAACACAACCCAACTGGTGTGTCACAAGTCACGAGCATATAAAGAAAATCTGAACACAACTACAGGGCTAATAATATATATACAAAATAAAATCTAAAATTCAAAAGATGAAGTCCGGCGCCGCGAGTGCTAGCGGTGACCTTGCTCAGCTACAATAGTAATACCTTCCATCCATTAATAACCCGCTACCGGGTGAACAATACCTGTAACTGCACGCGACGTGCAAGGAGTAAAGTGAGTACTCCGACTCAGTGAGTAATAAGAGTAAATAATAACTGAGCGGTAAGAAATCACGTAACAACACCCCATCATGCTTGTCACACCTCCTTTCGGCGCGCCCCCACCCCGAGGGAGTGTATAAAGGAGTTTTTCCAATTTAAGTGACAATATTCGAAACAGGATTATTTTGTTTATTTCAGAGTCGTCACTTGGAATAAATTAAGGTGTCCCAAGTCACCGATTTATTTAAATCCCGAATCGAGGAAATTTTGACTTTCCAAATGAAGTCTACGAACCAGAAATTCTAAGTAAGGAATTCTGTTGACCCGAGGGAAGGTGTTAGGCACCCTCGGATCTCGTGGTTCTAGCACGATCGCTTAAATTATTATAGATGGCTAGAATATCTGATTTTTATGCATGTTATAACCTATGTGCTTTTAATTAATTTAGAACCGCTTTTATTAAGTTAAAACTACGCCTTTAAACAAACGGGTCTAATTTCAACCTGGACCCGAGCCCTAACTATACATGTTTTTGCATCCTGCATTGTTTCCTCTCTAAAAGTGAACAAGAGAAGCAACATCCTATATTTTTGAGTTATTCGTAGTTGAATTGTGAACATGACTTGTTAGAGTTTGAAATGAAC
>MU750617.1:110677-128613 GCA_026770625.1 Nicotiana glauca | reverse complement strand
ACACAACACAAAACTATTTTATTTTGAATTTTTGGGAGTAATTCTCATATAGGGCAAAAATCACGTGCTCACAAACAGTTACTAAGCATGAATAAGTCTGAATCATAGATAATATAATCATAAGTGCGGAAAAAACATGATAAAACAGGGAAACCATCCCGACTCAGCCCGAAATCGGGGTGTCACAAGTCATGAGCTACTACAGAGTTTACTAAAATTCTACTAGTCTGGAGATATCATAAATAACAGAAGATAAAGGAGCAAAATGGGGTTGCGGACGTCAGAAACTACCTCGTTAATCCTAGTCACCGCCTGGTTTGGAAAGAATCAGCGCTCAGGAGCGAACTCAGCTCTGCCTGTATCTGCACACATGGCGCAGGGAGTAATGTGAGTACTCCGACCCAATGAGTAATAAAAATAAATAATGACTGAAAGCGTGAAATCTCATAAAGGCACAAATAATGGTATCTCAAGCAGTAAAATCAGTTACACAATAAAATCGTAAAGTATCAGATAAATCTCTTTTAAAACAGTTAAAAACAATAATTTCAACAAGTAAGAAATAATCAGAAACCTGCCCCTCGGGTTCAATATTAAATCAGAAACCTGCCCTTCGGGCTCAATATCAAACTCTCAGTATAGTATTGGCCCCGCAGACTCACTCCCAACTCACATAGTACAACATCAGCCTCTCGGGCCCACTCCCAACTCACATAGTACAACATCAGCCTCTCGGGCTCACTCCCAACTCACATAGTACAACATCAGCCTCGCGAGCTCACTCCCAACTCACATAGTACAACATCAGCCTCTCGGGCTCACTCCCAACTCACCTGGGTACCCGCGCTCACTGTAGGTGTAGAGACTCTGGAGGGACTCCTACAACCCAAGCGCTATATCATCATAAGGCCTTACAGCCTGTCATATCAACATAAGGCCTTAAAGCCTTCTCACATCCCATTCGAGGCCTAAAAGCCTCCACATATAACACTCGAGGCTTGGAAGCCTCCTCACATCACTCAACATATCCTCACATATGGCCCTCGGCCTCAATCAGTCCAGAAAATAATCATAAGCCCCTTGGGCATCAGTAAAACAATGGCGCTCAGCTCAAACAACATTAAAAATATCATTTAAATATCAAGTTGAGTATAAATATAGCTGAGTTCATGAAACAGTATAATTCAGTTGGACTGAGTTCAAATAACATTTCAATTAGTGAGGAAAAACAGCGAGGGAAATTCACAAAGAATTTCAAATAGTCGGCACGAAGCCCAAGTATGGCAATAAGCCCAAATCATAGTGAAAAATATCAAGTCTTTATCAAATACGTGGTAAAATATCAACTGGGATGGACCAAGTCACAATCCCCAATAGTAAATGACTTCGCGCTCGTCATACAACGCGTGTTTCATCTCAACATAGTACTACGTTGTGCATATCCGGGGTTTCAAACCCTCAGGACATCATTTAAAATCATTACTCACCTCTAGCCGGCCCAAACTCTAGCTCGCTATACCCTTGCCTCTCAAATCGGCCTCCTCGTGCGTCGAATGTGACCAAAAATCACACAAACATCGATCAAGCTCAATTTTTAAAAGACGGGGTTTTAGCCATACATATCTGAAATTCGCCCCTTAATGATGCTACAATGATCCAATACAGTTATGTAACTTCAATCTACAATACAACATTCAATAGGGCCAATATTAGTACTTAATCTCATAACTTATTCCATTTAGGCCTATTATCAAACATCTTGTAGGCATAGATATTTACACCTCATAACTATAGTACTGGTTCCTCAAACTATCACCATTAACCAATAATTCATCCCACTATCATTCTTTAGCAATTTATACTCCTAACATCACGTGTGTGAACAACCATTCAAACCCAAACCAACAAAATTCCGTCAAACAAACACATTTAAATCCCTACCATATTCATGTATTTAAATTGGGAATTTATGGTCTCCAATCACTATACCATAAGTTGTAATACATGATTCATACTCATAATTCCATAATAACTCCATATATGTAAGTCTAAGGTGTAGGATTACCACTTGTAGACCAAATCTTGAAAGACAACTTTGGGGTGTTCTTGAGATTTTTGAAGAAATCCTATAAAATCCAGTCAAAACCATGTTGTAACTAGTGATTGAGAAGTGAAATCACCATGAAAACACATAAAAAAAAACTCACCTTAGGTGTGCAATTGGATGCCTTGGTCGAGTTGGGGTGTAGAGGAAACACTAAGCTTGAGAAGTGACTCAATTTCTCTTATTTCTGGTCTTTAGGGTGTTTAATAGTCTGTTCGTGCGCGACTTCGTGCGCTCTTCGCGCGTCGGAGGCAGAATACTCCGAAAAATGCGCGACTTCACGCTAGTGGTCGCGCTAGTAACACCTGCCGATTAAAATGGTCATAACTTTCTGTATACACCTCCAAATGACAAACGGTTTGTTGAGTTGGAAACTAGACTCAAAGAGCTTTAATTTGATAGGTTGTGCATTGCCCAAAACCTTATATAACTGGAGATATGAGCGTTTAAAGTAAGGTCTTGTGCGCACTCATTTACAACTTTCGTCTCTTTTGAAATTTTCCAACTTCAAAAGTTCCCATTAACCATCCGAAATCACCCCGAGGCCCCCGGGACCTCAACCAAAAATACCAATAACTCCTAAAACATCATACAAACTTGTTCCAATCTTCAAAATGAATCAAACAATGCCAAGACCATCAAATTACATCGAATTCAAGTCTAAGTTCTTCTAAACTTCCTAAACACGCATTTGATCAAAAACCCAACCAAACCACGTCCGAATGACCTGAAATTTTTTACACATATCCCAAATCACCTAACGAAGCTAAAGAAACTCTAGGAATTCCATTCTGACTCTCGGATCAAAATCTCACCGATCAACCGGAAATTTCCAAAATACTAACTTCGCCAATTCAAGCCTAATTCTACACCGGACCTCCAAAATTACTTCCAATCACACTCCTTAGTCACAAATTATCTCTCGGAGCTAACCGAACCATTGAAATTCATATCCGAGCCCTCTAACACACAAGTCAACTCTCGGTTGACTTTTCCAAACTAAGCCTTCCTTAAAGAGACTAAGTGCCTCATTTCTTATCAAAACCACTCCAAATTAATTCTAACGCACCCAATACAGATAAGGAAACATAAGGAAGTAGAAAATGGGAAGAACGGAGTAGTAACTCATGAGACGACGGGTCGGATCGTTACATAGCTCTATCTCGAGGCTTCGATTGAGTCTGATTGTTAGCATTTAAGTCTAAAACAAGACTTAATTACTTTGCCATATGGATTTGTTCATTTATTCTCATTTCAATCCAATGATTTACTGTTCTTCAATCGTTTGTGTTAAATCAAATCATATATCCTTTAAATCGCATATAAATTTAATTGTTATCTGTTTTTAGGGTAGACAGTTCGGTGCCCACCACGCTCCTAAGGATAATCTTAGTGATTTAATATGAATCTTCATAACACACTCTATTTCATACTTGTTCTTTGAAGATTGATTTCATAACTATTCAATATGTCATATTCTCGATCTACTCACTTAAGTGTTGACGCCGAATCAGGCCACTATGGAGAAAGAAAAACATAGTGCCGAGCAACAGCGTACCCTCTGTCGACCCTAATGGCGTTCAAATTGTTGATCTAATAGATGCAAATACACAGGTTGCTATCAACATCTAGCAACCCACTGATCCCAATAACACCATTCACGGGGAACCTTGGCCATCGGCTTGCGAAGCACCCGAAGGGGAGGTGATGGAGTTAGTCAACATTTGATTTTTTAGATTGTGACGACCCGACCCGTCATCTCATTAGTTACTACCCTGTTCTTCCCATTTCCTGCCTTCTTATGTTTCATTATCAGTATTGGGTGCGTCAGAATTTATTTGGAGTGATTTTGATAAGAAATGAGACAATTAGTGTCTTTAAGGAAGAACTAGTTTGAAAAAGTCAACCGGACGTTGACTTGTGAGTTAGAGAGCTCGGAATTGAATTTTTATGATTCGGTTAGCTCCGAGTGATGATTTAAGTCTTAGGAGCGCAATCAGAAGTAATTTTGGAGGTCCGGTGAATAAGTTAACCTATTTTGGCGAAGTTAGTATTTTGGCGAATTCCGGTTAATAGGTGAGATTTTGATCGGAGGGTCGGAATGCAATTCCGAGAGTTGCTGTAGCTTCGTTGGGTGATTTTGGATATTTGTGCAAATTTTCAAGTCATTCAGACATCGTTTGGTCGGGTTTTTGATCGAATGTGCATTTCGAAAGATTTGAAGAAACTTAGGCTTGAATCCGATGTAATTTGATGGTTTTAGTGTTGTTGGATGTATTTTTGTGATTGGAACAAGTTTGAATAACGTTATAGGATGTATTGGTATTTTTGGTTGAGGTCCCGGGGGCCTCAGGGTGATTTCGGATGGCTAACGGGAATTTTTGAGTTGAAAAATACAGCAGAAAAATTGCGGAGAACTTTTGTTCTATGTGATCGCAGAGGGTTTCATGCGATCGCATAGAAGGAATTATGGGGGCTGTTTGGTTGTGCTCTGTGATTGCATAGGGAGTGTTGCGATCGCATAGAGTAATTTGAGACCCTGGAAATTTGTTCTATGCGATCGCAGGAGGCTTATGCGATCGCATAGGGTTAAATTTGGAGCTAGAATTTTGTTCTATGTGATCGCATAGTGTTAGCTACAGTACCCAGAATTTTTGTTCTATGCAATCACATAGAGTTAGCTACAGTGCCCGGGAATTTTGTTCTATGCGATCGCAGGAGCTCTAAAGCGATCACATAGTGTTAGCTACAGTACCCGGACAAAATGTTAAAAACATTTCATCCGCGAACCCAACCCATTTTCCCACCATTTTTGGTCATTCTTGAGAGCTTTTGGACGGGAATTGAAGGGGTTTTGACGGGAAGTGATTGGAGATTTGATGCGCGTGAAGGCCGGTTTTAGGGGAAAAGGCGTCGCGAGCTAGAGATTTCACCGGTTCGAGGTGAGTAATACTTGTAAATGATATCCTGAGGGTTTGAAACCCTAGATTTGCACATCATAGTGCCGTATTGAGGTGACTTGCATGCCGGATATGAGCGTGGGGTAGAGCACCATTGGGGATTGTGACTTGGTCCGTCCCGATAATTGATTTTACTGCGTATTTGACTGAAATTACTTGTTATCATCATAATTTGGGTTGATTGCCATGTTTGGGGCCTTGTGCCGACTTGTAAAATCCTTCGAGGATTGATATTGCTACATATCATGATATTGCATATCATTTAATTTCATTCCAAGGTTTTAAATGTTGTTTTGCAAACTCAGCCATAATTCTAAGCGTTGAAAACTTAAATGACATTTTTAAATATTTTTCGGGCTGGAAACTTCTATTTTGTAAATGCCCAAGGGGCTTACTATATTATTTTCTGGACTGATTATAAAGTGACTTGAAACAGTGATAACAATGACACTATAATATATACTTGGAATAGTGGTAACAATGGCACTGTGTGATATAAATTGGTCAGGTAACAATGACTGGCCAAAATATTGCGCTTGGGCTATAGGAGCCCCTCCGGAGTCTGCACACCTACAGTGAGCGCGGGTATCCACTTGGCCAGGTAACAATGACTGACCAGGATTTGATTGATACCACGGGATGGCTTGACATTGCGCTTGGGCTGTAAGGGGCCCCTCCCGGAGTCTGTACACACCCCTAGTTAGCGCCGTTGACGATAAATAAATATGGATGGCTCGGGCTGCACGCCGTAGTGGGTACTGGAATGTACCATCATATGCATTGCATTGCATTCATGCATTTGTTCATTGTTTGTTGTTGTTGTGATATTTCTTGAGATATTTATCTACTGTGCTGATACTATCTGATCATTGACCGTTGGGGGCCCGAGTGGCTGACCCGGAACAAGGATATTGCCCGAGGGGTGGATTTCTGTGCATAGTGTCACAAATTGTTTTGAAAATATATTCGCGACCATTGAAAAGATCATTTCTAAAAGAAGTTTTAAACTGAGCTGGATATTTTCTAAAAGGATTTTTCCGGACTTACTGTTTCCTTCAAAAGAGTTGTGATGTCCCGTATTGGATGTTGGTGTGCTCTTACGTGATTTCTTGCCACTCGGTTATTATTTACTCTTATTACCACTGATTTTGAAGTACTCACTTTACTTCCTGCACCTCGTGTGCAGATGCAGGTACTTGACCACTCGGTAACGGGTTTTGAGCTGACTGAAGATTTGTTATCATAGCTGAGCCAGGTGACCGCTAGCGTCCACGACACCAAATCTTCTCCCTTATTTTATGTTGTTCATATTACTTTCAGACTTTGTTCATATTTCCGGACTTGTAGTACTTTGGTGAACTCTGTAGTAGCTCATGACTAGTGACACCCCGATGTCGGGCTGTGACGGGATGGTTCCCAGTTGTTATCATTGTTTTCTGCGCTTTTGATTATGCTAATCATGTTTTAGATTTATAAATGTTAAATAACAATTAAAAAGGAAGTATTTATTTTGTTGGCTGGCCTTGTCTTCGCGAGAGGCTCCATCACGACCGGGTTTGGGATTTGGGTCGTGACATAGATATTGCAAGCTCAGCAAATTACCATAGCGTAAATGCAGAGTCAAAAGTACGCACACAACACAGCTGGACCCAAACAGGTTGGAGAAAGCTCTCGAAGAGAAGAATGGATTGTTATAAAACCAGAAAGGTCCAGACTCGGAGAAACTTCCGAGATGATGAAAATACTTGAGGCACTGAAAAAAGGGGAGAATCCGGCAAAAAGGAGACAGAAGAAAATAATAAGAAAATGGAAACTTACAACTCAAGAATCGATCAGATCCCGGGGGTACCTTCGATTGTGAAGGGAACGGATTCCAAAAAATTCATTTAGAAGCTCCCCCCCAAGCGAGACACCAAAGCCAATTCTAAAAAGGTTCCAAATGCCTGATATTCCTAAATACAATGGGACCACATATCCAAATAAGCATGTAACTTCCTACACATCTGCAATAAAAGGCAACGACTTCGAGGTGTTGAGATCAAGTCAGTATTGCTTAAGAAATTCAAGGACACCCTATCCAAGGGAGTGATGAGATAGTATCACAATTTACTTCAAAGCTCTCTTGATTTGTTTGTTATACTTGCAGATACCTTTGTTAAGTCTTACACCAGTGCCATGAAAGTTGAGACGAGGAAATCAAACCTATTCAAAGTTATGCAGAGGGATAACGAGATGCTTAGGGAATTCGTGTCGAGATTCCAATTGGAAAGAATTGAACTGTCACCGGTTGTAGACGATTGGGCCGTTTAGGAATTTACTCACGGCTCAACCCCTGATGTTTGGTTGCATCTTAACAACTGGAGCAAAATTTGGTAAAGTTACCAGCAGTTACCTAAGTCGATGTCTACAATAGGTATCAGTCAAAGATCAAAGTCAAGGATGACCAATTTGGGACCCCATCTAGGTCGATTTCTCCCATTAGAGCCGGCGATAAGTCTAAAGATTAATAGATCAGGAGTCGAGGCCACCCCGAGAGCGATACCAGCCTTACAACTCAGATAGAAGGGGAAACAAACCCAGTCACTAGCTAACCAGGAACTAGAGAAGAAATGATCAGGGTCCAAGCAATCGAGGGTTGGTGAATAGAAATAGGTTCGATAGATCACTCGGAGTAAGAGATGCCCTGAGGCTATCAGAATATAACTTTAAAGTAGATGCAGGGAGTATAGTGTCAGCCATCAGTCACATCAACAAGACCAAATGGCCGAGACCACTCCAGTCTAATCCAGAACATAGGGATTACAAGTTAATATGCAAATATCACGGTACTCACGGGCATAGAACCGAGGATTGTCGGTAGTTAAGGGAAGAAATGGATCGTTTGTTCAATAATGGGCATCTTCGAGAATTCCTAAGTAAGTGGGCCAAAAACCATTTCACGAACAGGGGTGCCAACAAGCAAGTCAAGCAAGAGGAACCCCAACATATGGTTAACATGATTATTGGAGGAGTAGACATTCCCTAAGGACCAATGATAAAACACACCAAAGTCTCCATCACGAGAGAAAAATAAACTCGAGATTATGTTCCGAAAGGATCCATCTTATTTAATTATGAGGATATTGAGGGCATCATTCAACCTCACAATGATGCACCAGTAATATTTGTACTTACTAAAAACTCTCAAGTTTAGCACGTGTTAATTGATCCAGGTAGCTCAGCCAACATCATCCAACAGAGAGTCATGGAACAACTAGGGTTGTTGGATCAGATCGTACCAACAGTTCAAGTACTAAACGGGTTCAATATGGCATGTGAGACAATGGAGGACGAAATCACCATACCGGTCAACATGATCGTAAACACTCAACAAATAAAGTTCTATGTGATCGAGGGGTACATGAGGTACAACGTCATGTTCGGGAGACCTTGGGTTCATATCATGAGGCAGTGCCATCGACCTTACACTAAGAGTTTAAATTTCCAACCCCGGGAAAAATCAAAATGGTTTATGAGTAACAATCAGCCGCAAAGGATATGTTCACCGTCAAAGAAGTGATACTAGTAACCGTGATCACGACATCAAAATATATGGGATTGATCAAAGAGGAAGGAACCAAATAGCAATCACAGGTCTCGGCCTCGACCGAGCAGGAAAAATAGGAGGAACATCTAACGGATGAGGAAGATGGTTTTTGGGTTCCGAGATCCTTCAAAGAACCTGATGACGCTTATTCCACCAAATCAATAATCGAGGAACTGGAACAAGTCATACTATTTGAGCATCTGCCGGATAGAAAGGTATACCTAGGCATGGGGTTAACCCCTAAGCTTAGGAAACAACTCATTGATTTTCCTAAAGCTAATGGCGATTGTTTTGCCTGGTCCCACTTAGATATGATAGGAATTCCACCAAAGATAACAACTCACAAATTGAGTTTGGATCTGAACTTCGACCCGATTAAACAAAAGAGGAGGCCATAGTTTGATGTCAAACACGCATTCATCAAAGACGAGGTATCTAAACTTTCTAAAATAGGTACCATTCGGGAATTTAAATACCCGGATTGGCTAGATAACGTAGTCGTCATACCTAAAAACGGAAAAAAACTAAGAATGTATGTAGTTTATAAGCATTTAAATAAGGCATTCCCAAAGGACTCGTTTCTTTTGCCTAACATCGACCGAATGATCGATGCAACGGTAGGGAACGAGATGCTGAGATTTCTCGACACCTATTTCGGGTACAACTAAATTTGGATGGACCCGATGGACCAAGAGAAAACTTCTTTTATAACGATTTTCGGCACTTATTGTTTTAACATAATTCCATTTGGGTTAAAAAATATTGGTGCCACATATCAACGTCTAGTTTCCGAATGTTCGAGAAACAAATAGGAAAATCAATTGAGGTTTATATTAACAATATGTTAATTAAGTCCCTGTGAGCAGAGGACCATTTGAAGCATCTGCAGGAAACCTTCAACATACTAAGGGAAATACAATATGAAGTTGAACCCGGAGAAGTGTGTTTTCTTGGTCAGCTCTGGCAAGTTCCTCAGGTTCATGGTATCTAATCGAGGAATAGAAATCAACCCTGATAAGGTAAAGTCCATAGAAGATATCACCGTGGTTAACAACGTCAAAGTAGTGCAAGGCTGACCGAGCGACTAGACGTATTGGGCCGATTAATTTTCAAGTCATCGGATAAAAGCCACCGATTTTTCTCATTACTTAAGAAAAAAGTGATTTAGCCTAGACCACGGACTGCCAAAAGGTTTTGGAGGAACTCAAATAATACTTATCGAGCCTCCCTTATTGCACACTCCGAAGGTAAACGATTAGTTGTACCTTTACTTGGCAGTGTCCGAGATAGTGGTAAGTAGCATCCAGGTTGGGGAACAAGAAGGTACACAGTTTCCTATATATTATGTTTGAAGAACTCTAGATGATGCCTAAACAAGGTATCCACGCCTAGAAAAATTGGCGCTTTCCTTGTTAAGTGCATCTAGGAAACTAAAACTATATTTTCAGTGTCACCCTATATTTGTCGTGACCTCATAACCATTAAGGAATGTTATGCATAAACCTAAACTCTCAGTTTGGCTAGCAAAATAGGCTATAGAGATTTGCGAGTACGATATTGAATACAAACCTCGAATAGTTATGAAGTCCCAGATATTGACAAACTTCATGGCCGATTTCACACCGACCATTGTCCCCGAGGTCGATAAAGAATTATTACTTGCCTTAGGGGTATGGACCCTATTCATGGATAGTAAAGGGCTCGGGTTAGGTATCCTACTAAAACCCCTCATAAGTAGCTTAATAAGGCAATCAATTAGAAGTATGAAATTGACTAAGAATGAAGCCAAATATGAGGCTATGGTTACATGTCTAGAATTGGCTAAAAGCTTGGAGGCTGAGGTTATCGAAGCCAAGTGTTATTCCCTCCTCATTTTTAACCAGGTCAACGGAACATTTAAAGTCAAAGAAGATCGGATGCGGAGGTACTTGGATAATTAGAAATAGCATTACATCGATCCAAAGAATGGACACTACAATATGTACCTCGAGATCAGAACAGTGAGGCAGGTGCATTTGCCAATTTAGGATTGCCTGTGGACCCGAAGAATTCAACTACAGAACGGTGGTGTAATTGATGAGCCCATTAATAGATATCGGTCGTGCCGAGGTAAACTCAATAAGTTTGTGTTAGGATTAGAAAAAAATACGTGGACTACCTTAAGAAAGGGAATCTGCCGTCGGATCCTAAAGAGTCAAGGGGCCTTCGAACTAAAGTTACTAGGTTTTGCTTGGTTAAAGGCCAACTGTACCAAAGGTCATTTTTTTGACCGTTAGAAAGATGCTTGGGGCCCCGAGAGATTGATTACATGATGAGGGAAGTCCACGAGGGACTAGTGGAAACCATTCAGGAGCAGAATCGTAGGTACGAAAATTGATCAGGTTGGGTATTATTGGAACAAAATTGAGAATAATGCAAAAGACTTTGTTATAAAAGGCAATAAAAGTTAAAGGCATGCCCCAATGATCTACCAACAAGGAGAGATGCTTGGCCTGGTCTTTTTCCCTTGGTCGTTTATGAAGTGAGGAATGGATATCGTAGGTTATTTACCATTATAATGACTCGGCCGGTCATTTTATGAGTTACAGCCTGTTTCTCCCATATGTGCTTCTTTATATGTTGTTCAACTGTATTTCATCATATCGTGTTGGTTGGTTCGGGTTCGGAGTGGTCGTGGAGTGGAATGAGACACTTAGTCTCTAATTTAGGAGCTTAAGTTGGAAAAGTAAACCGGATATTGACTTATGTGTAGAAGATCTCCGATGTAAATTCTGACGGTTCGGATAGCTTCGTTAGGTGATTTTGAACTTAGGAGCGTGTTTGGAATTAATTCGGATGTCCGTGATAGATTTAGGCTTGAATTGGCGAAATTTGAAATTGGGCATTTTCTGGTCGGCAGTGGAAATCTTGATATCGGGGCCAGAATGGAATTTCGAAAATCGAATTAGGTCATTTGTGTCATTTTTGATATGTGTGAATAATTTCAGGTCATTCGGATAAGGTTTGATAGGTTTTGGCATCACTTGCAGAATTCGAAAGTTTGGAAATCCTTAGGCTTGAATCCGAGGGTGATTTGGTGTTTTGATGTTTCTTTGAGTGTTCCAAAGGTTGGAATAAGTTTGAATGGTAATATGTGACATTTTGGTAGGTTTGGTTGAGGTTCCGAGGGCCTCGGGGTAAATTTGGGTGGTTGACAAAAAGTTTGGCATTGAGTTGATGCTATTGAATTTGTTGCTTTTGTCATTCCGCACCTATGGATTGGGGACTGCAGGTGCAAGGTCGCAAATGTGGTATGGAGACCATAGATGCATAATTTGATCATCAGGAGAAGAATCACAGATGCGGTGTGTTGGATGCATCTACGGCACTGCAGGTACGGTGCGTGGGGCGCAGATGCGGTCCTGGACGTTTAAGTGGAAACCGTAGGTGCGGTTGATTGGACCGAAGAAGCGGTTCCACAGGTGCAAAGTTAGGACCAAAGATGCGGAAGTTCTGGGCAGAAAGTATATATGTTCCCCTTTGCGAATTTCTGCCATTTCTTCACCATTTTTTGACGAGTTTGGAGCTTAGGGATGTGATTTTAAGAGGAAATCAAGAGTTTTCAGCCAGGTAAGCTACTTGGGCTTTGTATCTTGTATTTATGACGATTTTTCCATTATTTAATCTTGATATTAGTGGAAATTAGGGAAGAATTTGGGGGATTAGTGCTTGATATTGGAGAGTTTAAATTAGGGATTTGAGGGTAATTTGAGATCGCATTTTGATGATTTTGGTATGAATAGACTCAGGAGTGGAAGGAGTTTCTAGATTTGGGACTTTTTTTGGATTAGAGATGTGGGCCCGGGGGCCAGGTTTGGGCCAAGTTTGGGATTTTTGGTCTAATTTGATAATTTTCGTATGGGTTTCATTCCTTTAGTGTGTATTGATGATAATATACTGATTTCGATTAGATTCAGAGTATTTGGAGGCCGGATTGAGAGGCAAGAGCATTGCGGGTTAGAGCTTTATCTTGGTTTGAGGTAAGCAATGTTTTCCAAACTTGGTTCTGAGGGCTCCAAACCCAAACTATGTGTTGTATAATTAAATATTGAGGTGACGCAAATGCCAAGTGACGGGCGTGAGGGTGTGCACCGTGAGGATTGCGGCCCGGATAATTCCATGGCACCGCTTAGTGACTCTTTCTTGTTGATACTGGTGTAGTGATTATATGATTAAGTTAATGAGCTATAAATCATGCTAATTACCATGTTAAGGCTTCACGCCGTTACTATTGAGACCCGAAAGGTCATTTCTTGCTATCATATCATTAGCTTCATTGATATTCTATACTCAGTCTTCTTCATGCATATTATATCATGTCTCAATCTCCATTATTGTTATTTGGCACATCATATCATTGTTTTGGCTAGTTTTTTGATATTGTGAGCTCGTGTGTGTGAGACTAGAAAGTGATGACTGAGTGAGGGTGAGAGCCTGATTAGGAGTGACAGTATGGGATCTGTCTGTATGACGCAACAAATTATTGATTATGCCTTCATTGGCTTGTTATAGCGCTTGGGCTGAAAAGAGCCCCTCCGTAGTCTACATACCCCAAGTGAGCGCATTTGGTATTATTGAGGGATGGATCTTCCCTGGACATGGATCTTGTTTGAAGCACTTATACCTGGAGATGGATCTTCTCCATAGGGCTGGAATGACCTTCCTTGGTACTGGGTGACTATTGTTAGTGATGTGTATATATTACGAGATGGATCTTCCCGGGGCGAGATGGCCATATACAGTACCGAGTGGTTGAGCACTTGAGAGTGGAGGTACATGGTACATTTTCATGCTTTATATGCATTGGAACGTGGAGATTTGCTGGGCTTTATGCTTCACACTATTCAGATTTGTATTTACTTACTGTTGAACTGAATACTTGAAATGCATGCATGCCTACCTTACTGTACAGTTTAATTGTATTACCTGTTGAGGTTTGGTTCATTACTACATGGCATTCCATAGTTTGGACTTGTTACATATTGAGTTGGTCTACTCACATTACCCCCTGCACCTTGTATGCAGATCCAGGTATCTCGGTCCACGGTAGCGGCCGTTAATTGTTCCATATGCGGATTTCACCGGATATAGCGAGGTAGTTGCCTGACTTTTGCAGTTCCGCCCTTCTCCTTCTTTATATTCCTTCTAGTATATTTGGATATTTCAGACTATGTTGGCCTAGTTGTGTTTCAGGACAAATGTATTATTGCTCATGATTTAGTGACACCCGAGGTCGGACGTTTTTATTTTCCGCTTTCATTTTGGGTTTTGACTTTATATCATTTATAGAATTTCATTTGAAAATGGTATTATTTAAGCTTTAAAATGAAATGTTGAACTATTTTAGAAATGTGTCGGCTGGCCTAGTTTCACGATAGGCGCCATCACAACTGGGTCGGTTTTGGGGTCGTGGCAACCATAGACACCTGGTAAGGCTCCGTACATTTTCCATATGAATGATTACTTCTCTTGGTAAGGTCCTATGGGCACATCGAACAACTTCGAGACAAGTAATGTGAGAAATCGCTCTAGTCTATGGTAATAAAGCTTTGATTCCAATAGAAGTTGGAGAACCAAGATTAAGGTTCTGATATGTTACAGAAACTCGAACGAAGAGACCATGGCCACAAGTCTAAATTTTATGGACAAAAGGCAAGAAGCCGAACCGGTCCGATTAGAAACTTAAAAGAAATTGATGCAAAGATACTACAATAGAAGGGCAAACCTTTGACACTTCCAAGTCGGGGACTTAGAATTTAAAAAAGTCACACTACATACCAAGAACCTGAATGAGAAAAACTAGACCTGAATTGGGAAGGACCATATAGAGTCAACGATATAACCCAAAAAGGCTCATACCAACTTAATTCCGAAAATGGCGAGCAACTGTAAAATAACAAGAATGTGGCACACTTAAAACGGTACTACAGCTGAGGTATGAATACCAAATTTTTTTAATGTTTATTATCCTTTCAACTAACCCGTGCAGGTACTCAATCGAAGTCAAGTCCAAGAATTAGGTCTGAAAGTACGTGTTACACTCTTTTCCGTTCGATCACTCTTTTTCATAAGTGAGTTTTATAGCAAGGTTTTTAACGAGGCAACAACAAGCGTGCTACTCTAGTTTTGAATACTAGTCAAGCACCAGGGACTGGGGACTGCGTGCATCAGATCATTAGTATTCGAGCCCTCAAAATTCAGCCTCAAGTACTAAGGGACTATAGCACCCTAAATCGAGATTCGAAGATCTAAGTTCGGAAACTTCAAAGACAATTTTACTCGACAGCAAAAGTCAAGGCTCGAATAACATGATTTATTGTGAGGGTCAAATGATCAAATGAATCATGACCGGATAGTTCATTCTCGCCATGGCGGATAGTTTCTGTATCTTCGATTATTTACACTACATTTGAAGTAATAAAGTACGAAAATTCACCTTCTATACTTTATTGGTTCACACTTACACGAGCAATGTTATCTTTATGTCACTTAGAATAAATATTAGGGTTCAAAACCTTCTAAGCCTTCTCTCCATCATTAATCGGAGGCATGAAACCAAAGGCAGTAAGAGTCCACAAGACTTTTCCCAATCATCTAAAGACCCCTACGCATATGGGTCACCCCAAACCGAGGACTATTGTCTGATAGTAAGATTTGCATATTGGGCTACTAAACTCCGAGGGCACCGAGCCGCCACGGACAAATTAAGGTATGAAGACATTGGAGCTTCAATCCCAATATATAAATGACTCGGAGATGTTTGAATTCGTAAATATAAAAAGTAAGGTCCTTACGTATTTTAAGTCGATAAAGACTTTGTCTGATATGATCAACTCAATTAGTTTAGAATCACGCCCAAAGAAAGGGCCACCTTCGCCAAAGATTAACTGTATCCAGATAAATCATTCGAATATAATTAAGACTTCATTTCATTTTGCTATACCCTCGACGTCAAAGAGACTCAGAGCCGTTGTTTGACCTGGGCCTTATTCTGGCTATGAAAGTTGGACAATAGAGAAACGACAAAATTTATGCTAAGGCATCGATGATGTACTAAGTCCAAGATACAAGTTATATACTCTAAGTCCTAAGCATGAGAAAATGTGGAAAAGTTAAAGTACACAATGCATAGACGACGGTTAATTTCATATATTTATCATAAAATATTTACAAAGATACGAGAAAATGGCCCCAAAGTACAAAGTATACGAGTACAGAAAAAAATGATACAAAACTAACTAAGGCATTTCTTGCTTAATTTCATCAAAGCCCAGCTTGTTGTCCGACCCTTCGGGCTGATACTTTGCTTTGGCCTTGGCTTTGAACCTCTTGGCCTCTTTGTTCTTGGCCACTATGCCGACCTCCCCAACTCTGATCTCCTCGAAAGCCTCCCTCCAAGATGGCCACTTCACATATTCAGCCTTCGTTGTGATCCGAGCTTCGGCTATCTTGACATCGGCTTTATACTAGGCCAGCATATCTTCGGCTTCTGAGACCTCGTTCGAAGCCACCTCCAATTTGGACTTCAGCGCAACAAACTCTAGGCCGAGAGCATCATGCTCTGCAACTGCTGAGGCGAGTTGTGCCCCGAGTTCCTTGTTCAACTGAACCTATTTGTCGGCCTTTTACTTCATCACTCGGAGTGCACTTTGGTCGATGCCAAGACCCTTTTGGTGGCATCCCGCTCCGATACTAGGCGGTCTATTTTTCCTCTCAGCTCATTCGCTGAAGCCTTGACCCCATCCATCTTGGTCTTGAGCTAGTCGATTTAAATTGTATACAGGTAAAATAAAGGGTATAGTTACCCACAATTTCCAGTTGTGAAACAAGGAATGATGTTGCTTGTTATAGGCCCGAGTAAGACGAAAGATACCCATAGATCGGAACCACGAGCAGACGAATGATGCATCGGATCTCGAGCACGTCCTAACCTGGGCAGAATCAAGCTCGAGTGAGATGAAGAATTGGGGATGAAGGAAAGGTGGTTAAAGATCTAAACAGGTAGCCGAAATATCTGCCATTACGGTGCGGATCACACTCGGTAATTACTGCGGATTATAATTTTATGGGAGAAAAGGAAGGGAAAGATTTTTATCTTATTTAGACTTGTGTTAGGGTTAAAAATCCTCTACTATATGTCGCACCCCCTTTTCCCTTCGCGAAGTTCGGGTTTCGACATTTTTGGGAATAACTCATTTCCTTTTGGGAATTGGGTATGGATTTGAAGAGTCGACACCTAACGGATTTAAGGTGCGTTAGGGCACCTAAAGAAAATAACTCATAAACCAATTTGCATTACCAGAGATTGGGTAAGGGCTCGAAATAATCTTGAGAGAAATGTGTTAGGCACCCCTCGAGTTCCACAATGGTAGGTCCTGGCCAAACTCGAATTAGGTGAATTAGTCTTATAATCAAACAAAGCAATTTGGACAAATAGATATTACATTTAAAACAAGGGGTAAAAGAGGTCCAAGGTTTTTTAGCCTATAGGATTACTTCTGTGCA
This sequence comes from Nicotiana glauca, assembly GCA_026770625.1. Lineage (NCBI taxonomy): Eukaryota > Viridiplantae > Streptophyta > Magnoliopsida > Solanales > Solanaceae > Nicotiana > Nicotiana glauca. The sequence goes on along the minus strand of MU750617.1, from coordinate 111,419 downwards.
ATGCTTGGTAATCGTCCCCAAGTTGGGGTGCTACACATAGCATTAATGCACAGGTCATTATATCTCTTACTACCCGATTACCATCCCCTTGAAGGTGATATAAGCGATTCTAATTAAACGTACTCTATGCGTGCATTACCCGTCCCTTACTTATGGTCCTGGAGGTGTTTAGGACTTATAGTTAAGGTGGATCTAGAATCTCCTGTAGTGCTCAAAAGGAAAAAATCTAAGCAACAAGCAAAACAAATAGGACTATCAGACAAGGGAACAATTAAAGGCTCACATTTTACCTCCACAAATAAGCAGGCAATTGCACGTCTCAAATAACAGTATTTCAGACACTTTAAAAGTCTAATAGCAGGATATCTAGGTGAACAGAACATATGCAATATTTTTATTAAAACGAGGCACAAGGTACTTAATCAGTTACCTACTGATTTTAGGACAAGCTAAACCTGGGCAGTTCACAAACAGTTTAAACGAAGCACAATTTTATAATTTCGAGATTGTAGTCATCCTACAAGCTTGCCTAGGCGTGGATCAGGGATGTCCTATAAATATGATATCTATCACTAATCAGAACCACAATAAACCAATAAACGATTTTAAGCAGGCAATTTAGTTCATTAGGTCCTATAGGCATGCTATCTAGGTACTTAAAATAATCACAAATATTACAGAACTAATTATATATATATATATATATATATATATATATATATATATATATATATATATATAT
>MU750617.1:72554-102344 GCA_026770625.1 Nicotiana glauca | reverse complement strand
GGGGGGGGGGGGGGGGGGGGGGGAGCGGGGCTATTTGAATTGGGCTTAATGAAAGGGCTATTAGTTAAATACCCAATTAATTAATAAAATAATTTTGTAAAAATAGCTAATTAAATGATAAAAATTATTTTTATGCATGAAGATGATTTAAAATAATTATTTAACACTATAAAAATATAAAAAGTTATTGTCTGTATAGATAATGTAGTTATGCATATGTAGGGGCTATTTTTGCAAAATATGCAATTATAGTCTTAAAAATGCAAATGTAATTGTAAAAAATACAATTAAAATATTTGAATACTTTATATGAGCATAAATGATGAATTTAAATAATTAAATCATTGTAACGTAACATGAAAGATAATTATTAAAGATTTATATAATTAAAAATACATAAATAAATTTATATAAGGCCTTTAAAAATTATAGAAATTTTTTTTAGAACACCTGTGCATGTTTGTAGATGCATGTAAAATATTTTAAAAATATGTATGCACATTTTGAAATATATGAGGGAAATTGGGTAGCAACACTATATAAAGAGGACTAGAGGAGGACCCTATTATTTGTTCACACTATTAGGACGCATATCAAAGCAATAAAATTTATTGACTCTCAGCAATTGTTCTAAGTGTTCTTCAATTTTTTTTTCATTTGTCCATGTCCAAGCTTTATCTCGAGGGATCGATTAAGTCCAACCGTTAGCATTTAAGCCTAACACAATGCGTAATTACTTCACCACATTTGCTTGATCGTTTACTCTTATTTTAATTTAATTATTTACTGTTATTCAATCGTTTCTGTTAAATTAAACCACATATCTTTTAAACTGCGTACAAATTTAATTATTATCCGTTTTAAGGGTAAACATAAATAAAAAAGAAGAAGTGCAAATTTAGATAAAGTAGGGACGCCAAGTGCAAATAAGCTCTTTAGTTTTACATTACTGTAATTCTTCACTAACGTTTGCCAAAAACTAGACTGTGTTTCGAATAAGCTCGGTTTCATTTTCTTTATTTCGGTATTAATTTGTAAAATCCGCATCATAATAAGATGTGATCTCTATATTTTTTTTGCCTAGAAAAATATCTCAGAAAATTGGTGCTAACACTCATAGGTAGACATTTTTCAAACAATATTAGATGGATATGGCTAAAAAAAAGCCAGCAGGTCGACAAGTAAAGTTGTAATAATTACTTGAAATGTGTTTGGACAACATCTTTTTCGATTGGATATGACTTCAACTATTTTGTCATCCCGTCATTTAGTTAACTATCGACTTATTTAATTAATACTTCCATGATAAATATATAAAATTATTGTTGCAAACGGCAAATATTATGACAACAAAAAATGAACGAAATCCAAAACTTCATTCTACCACCATTTGGGATGGGAATGACTCAACCCGCATGAATCATTTGATGAAAGTATTCCAGTCGCCTCCAAATTTTGAAAAAAATTAAGTCTAGCATGAAAAAGAAGAGCATGTTAAGATAGCCAAGGAGACTGCCTGAAACCAGTAGTAAAAATGGTGTAATCAAACACCTTTTAACATAGTGGAGCAGGCAAGTCTTGGCTACTAAACAATATGACTCTCCTCTTCATGTAAGACTTCTCTTTCTTTTATTGGGATGATTACTATATGGCAATTTAGCCATGTATTTATAGCCACAACAAATTAATACTAGTAATGAAGCTAAGCATCTGAGACTTTGATTCTTTATGTTGCTTTTCTCTTCCTTTTTACTTCTTTGACTTTAGTCCTCAGCTAGCTACATTATCTGACTTTCCAAATAGGAATAAGTTCTCATATTCAATGACACTTGTGCTCACTTATCTCCAAGATGAAGACTCCACGTCAGGGGCGGAGCTACAATCCTACGTATGTGTTTGGAAGAACTCAATAGCTTTGATTCATATTTTGTATTTAAGATCTACTTAATATGAATACATAATTTGTCAAAAAACCTATGTAATCTACTTTTTCTGGAAATCTAAAACCAAAAAATTTAAAATCCTAGCTCCACTTCTGCTCGACTCAATTCTTTTAGGGAAAGTATTGCATCGCTACACCATACAAATACACCTACTGGCAAGCCTAAAGTAAGCCATGCACATTGACACTCAATAATAATCAGAAATAGTGCTTGTATTTTCTTCTCTTTTCAAAGTCTTAATTAGTAGAACTTAAAATTCGATCTTTCTTTTCTTTTCTTTTGTAGATCTCTGTGGAAGTCAAAATTCAACTTGTATTCTCAAATATGATTCATATTGACCTTGGTTTTTTTTTTTTTGTGGGGCTGGACAAATGGATTTGATGCCCATTTTTCATGTTTAAAGGGTCCGATGCGTATTCCTCTAACAATTCTTTTCCCAAAAATCTATTGATCCAACTTTAGTCAAATTATGGTATTTTTTGCAGCTTTATCCATATTCTCTACTTGCATGTATGTGCACATTTTGAATTGAAATTAACCAAGTTCTATACATAATAATAACAACGGCAATAAACCAAGTGAAGTCTTACAAGCAGGATCTGAGAAGGGTAGCGTGTACGTCGACCTTGCTCCTACCTTAGGAGGTAGAGAGACCGTTTTCAGTAGACCCTGAGATCAAGAAGATGAAAAGCAACAATAAAAATAAACAGAATCAACCACAAGGCCAGAAAATGAAATTCAAGTTTTACGATTGAAGAAAATAGATAGACTTGGTCAGTTGGTCTGTATAATAATTTTGTTCATACATGAAAGTTGATTTCAGTTGAATTGTTGTCCGTATATATGTAGATCCCTAAAATGTCAGTGTTTCAAAAGGTGTAAGGCAAGACGTGTTTTATCTGACACGGATACAAGCCTCGAGTGTCGGGGTGTAAACCCTATGGATATTATAATCATATAAATCACCCAAAAATTAAAACTAAATAGCAAATATAGAAAATTCAAGAATATTATAATATTAGTAGGAAAATGCATATAAGTATATAACCATGTTTAACACATGCAGAAACATTACAAAGAAATTATTTTTTCATACCTACATAAGTGAGAGAAGAAAGGATGCATTTTATCTATAGCATACTTGTGATTTGGCTGTACAAACACTGGTTAGATATTATGCATTTTTCCGACCAAAATTATATATGATGGATAATTGTTAGAATAAGTACTCCTTCATCTTTAATGAAAGGTCTCGAATTCAAGTCATGGGTATAGAGTCGACTTTGTTAGAGAGCGCTTTACCCCACACCCAAGTGTGGAACTTTTCGTTGCGAATTCGAATATAATCGACCCCAATGCAGGTACTGCGTATATAATATACGCAGACCTTACCCATACCCTGGGGTATAGAGGTTGTTTCCAAATAGACCCTCGACATCCTTCCCTCCAAGAACTTCTCACCTCGCTCTTGGGGGACTCGAACTCACAACCTCTTGGTTGGAAGTGGGAGTTGCTTACCATATGTGCAATCCCTCTAATCCAATAGCTAAAAGAATATATTTCAAAGAAGTTTTCAAACCGAAAGAATGTCAAATAGGGAGAATAACGCAAGAAAAGAAAAAGGAAAGATAAGTGTTTAACGGTAAAACGGTATAGTCGAATTTATAATGTGGTTTACAGACAAGCTAAACAATTTGATCCCAAAATGATAAATAAAATAAATAAAATACAAGACTTAGCGTGAAAATTGAGATTAAGCAGCAGATAGCTTGCTTCCGGGAGCAAAGCTTCCGAAAGCAGTAATACAAATATCAATTGACAAGAATAAAGTATTATTGAGCTTCTTGAGTAGTGTAAAGCATAAGTTTGTCAGACAATTTCGCTCCTTACAATGGATGTAAAATCACTAATTATAGTTGCACCTAGGGAACAAGGTCCTAGAATCAAGACCCTCTTGAATGACAATTATGGGGACAATTGAATAATGTGCAACGACAAGCTATGAATGCCAAAACTATCTATAATGAATTGTGTAGTTAATACTGTAGAATATTCTTTATTGAATGCTATAGGGTGGCAGACATTCATTTGTCTTCACTAGCAATATTCCCTCCAGGGGCTTCTCGGTGCCAACCGAAACTGCTGCCCCCGGTCTTGATTACTACCTGTCTCGCTTTTCATCTCTCTCCAGTTCCATGTATGACTCTACTACATAAGTATTTAATATGAACTGATTCTACTATATATAAATAGTCCCCCTGCTTTCCAGTGGTACAACTTTAGGTCATCAAAAAGTTGGTGAAGATATCTTTCTTGGTGGAAAATTTTTTGATCTCCTCTGAAAAGTTTCTGACGCTTGATTAGACGCACGTCTCTTCGCATTTAATGTTCCGAACACGCTTCACTCCACCATTTATTAATACTTCCGTCAGTTCTCGAGGTAATCATTGTCACAATTTTAGCCGCCTATTTCTTTACTTATACGCCTCATCTTTCATCTTTTACACTTCACAGTTTTTTAAAACTCTCTTAACTTTTTTGCATTTTACTCTTTCTTGTTTTTCCTCCTCTTTAGTCTTCCTTTTCAAAGAATTCTTACTTCCTTCTACTAACAATGGGCCTCCTCCTCAAAGAAATCAAGCTCTTCAAAAATTAATGAAAGTACCGATGATGTGGCTCCTCCCACTGTGAGCACCATCATTCTTAGAAGGCTCAGTACAACCAAGGATTTTGAAGAGAAGTTTGCTTATGCCAATTCTCGTACATGGGTTGCTGGTGTGTACCCTTCTTCCATCTGTCCTTCTAGCATTCCTGCCATGAAGGAAGATTGCGGTTGCCATGACCTAGACATTATTGCTCTCGACCTAGCGGAGCGAGTAACCTTCCTTAAGAAGGATTTTACATATGTTTACACGTATCCCTTTACTTTGGTCCCATTATAATTGAGCGGGGGACTTGACCCTGTAATCTTGGAGTTCTGCTTCTGGTATCAAGTTTTCTTGGCACAGATGATCCCTTCTGTGTGGCAGACGGTAGCCTGTCTTCGGTGACTATGCCAGGAGACGGGGCTTTGGCTCAAATGATGAATCTTTACTCCCCTAATATTTTTCATGGGGGCGCAATAAACATTAGAAAACGTGATCACCATGCTTTGGTTACTAGCATGGATGATGATAATGATCGTGGATGGATGGAGCGGTTCGTTGTGGTTGTCACCAAGGATATCATCCCGGCCACAACTTCATCTTTCCCCGAGTGATAAACTTGTTCACGTAAGTTTAACATGGGTCTTTTACCTGATTAAAGGTCGTTTCAAGCTGTTATTGATCCTTCTCTTTCATTATTTCAGCAAATCGGTGAACTCTACTAAGGGTTAAAGCTTGGATCAGTAGTGTTGATACCCAATTTTTCCTCATGTGTTTTAACATATATATATACACTTTCAAAATAATACATATGCAGTTATAAGCAAGCATAAGCATTTTTATCATTTTTCTATAATTTTTAAAAGCTCCAAATTGATTTATTTCTTCCCTTTTTTATTTATAAAATTTCCTATAATTATCCTTCAAATTATTTTTGTATTTATTTATTCATATAAATTCTTTATTTATGCCAAAAATAATGTTTAAATATTTTTATAATTATATTTATATTTTTAGGCTAAATTGCATATCTTTGCAATAATAGCCCATGTTAACATATAATTATATTATTGATGCATAAAATGGTCTTTTATATTTTTAAAATATTAAACAACTATTTTAAATTATTTTAGTGCATGAAAAAAATTGGAAATTATTTATTATTTTTATAAATTATATAACTATTAAAATGACTATTTAAAATCTAGCCTATTTTACTTTCAATTTCAGCCCCAACCTAACCCAATTACCAGCCCAATTTCAAGTAAATTACCCAGTGCAAACCCCAAATACCCGATCCAGCCACAACACTCTTTAATCCCGGTCGTGGCCACAAACGACCATTCTTTAAATAAACCCAAAAGACATCCCAGACCCTATCATTTCTATGCTACCCGCCGCCCTGAAATCCCTCTATTCTCTCAAACACTCGCAACCTAACCCTAATACAACCTCACTAACCCTCATCCATGGCCATCTCCGATGACTTCTCACCACCTCCGAGGCCCCAAATGGCCTCCCTCACATTAATTAACCTTGCCATCTCGAGGGCCCTTAAGGGAGCATGGCTAGTTGACTTCCATCTATGGTTCCTCTCTCGCCTATTTCATGCCATTCCAGTGTGATTCCGAGTAAGATCGTCCTATATTGGCTACGATCTATGGGTTTATAAGCATGCTTCTTCACCGCTGTATGGTTCCCTTCGAAACCCTAATTTTATCTCTAAACCTCTTAGATATGTACAGATCTAAGATGATTTGGGTTTGTTTTATATGAGTTTTACAACAGCCTTAAGTTCTTTACAAGAATTATATGATTTTCAAGTGATTTTCATCTTTTCCTAAACTAGGTATCTGGAATTTCTTTTTACAAATTGTTTGATGATTTTTTGTGTTTAATCTTGTTCTTCTCATATGTTTTGACTAATTTTGTAAGCTGCTACAACCTTAGCTCGTTTGTACTGAAAACCCTAATTTTTTGATGTTCTTCATTTGGTTTATGTGTATTGGTACATCTTAGTGTGTTCTTGCTTTGAGTCTTGTGATTTTTTGTGATTTTCTCGTCCTAATATGCTTCTACTGAATGTCTTAGTTCAACCCTTTTAACTGATTCTATATTGCTTGTGTTCATCCTGACTATTCATGTCAAGACCAGTATATTTCTTATTGAATCAGTGTTGTTCAACTTTTTGTTAAAATTATGTGTAATCCCGAGTATTCATGTTTTACCTTATTTTATATGCTAAACATACTGAACCTTTCATGACTATCTCTTTGATTATTCTGAATTCCTGGTTTTTTGGTTTTATTTGAACACTTTCCCTTAAACTTTCTATTTGTACCTCTCTACTCGATTTGATTGAATGCTTACCTTAATTATTTTTTTCTTCCCTTGTTTGTATTTTGTTGATTCTTACTGATTTGTTCCCAATTAAAACTTCTATTCATTTACCCCTAATTACCTACTCTATACCCAAGCTTTACTTGATTCTTTTCCTTAAACACTTAACATGCTTTTACCGTTGATTTAATTGTTCTTTGATTAAGTAAAGACTTGCTAATTTACATGTGACTTCCCTGATTTCCTACTTACTTGATATCTTACCTTATTTGTTAATCTTTTGATTACTATATAAACCCCTTTTATTTTATAAGTTCTGGACAATGAACATTAGTTTAAAAAACACTACTCCTTACATTCTAAAGTTCTCTTTCTCTTCTGCTACTTATGATAGTCGCTGATCTAGCCTGCAGAAATCCAAGGCTAGATATTGCAACTTTATTTGCTTTATATTCTGCACACTTTTCTTTAACTAGTATGTCTTTTTTTAAGTTTTTGAAATACAAACCCTATATGTTTCATTCCTGCACTAGTTCATCTGTTATTAATCCAACTTGCATTTCTACTTACTTCTTTGCTCATCATGTCTAGACTCTGTCCTATTCAATTTTCTTTATATTCTGCACGCTTCCCTGCTTACATTTTACCTAGCATGTTTAATCCTGTTCGAGGCATGTCATGTTTCCTGTATCACAACTATGATCTATGTCTTAACTACTTACTATCCCTATTTGGCCTATTAAGTCTGTAAGACCCTAAGTGTTTGATGCAGTTTTGTGACTATATGCTTCCCCTATACCCCATCCATGTACCCCAATATGACTCTTATGTGCCCAATCCATTTATCCGCATGAGAGATCTATTTGTTAAGTTGTCTTTTAAATCTGGATTGTCTCTTATGACCAATTGATTGTCTATTATTTTGGTACTCTTCTCAAACTGTCTTTTACTACCAAGTTATTTCCTTTTCTGAAAAACTTTTCTATTTCTAAAGTTATTTATGTACTCTTTTCGAAACAAAGCTATGTCAAGCACTCTCACATTACTTTTAGGATATTGGGTTCTGCCCATGCGATATATGTACTACCTTGAGACCCTTGAGATCTCTCTGAACTCTGGCATGTTAGAGTTGCCCTTTTCACACTATACTTAAATCAGTAATTGTTTGAGAAAAGGTCTAGATGTGAGCACTGCCCGAGATCTTTGAGACCCTTGGAGAAACCTGACACACCTAGACATGATACTATCTATGGAACTTTGTCATTTGAGGATATTGGAGGCTTGGAAGTCATTTGGGCCTACTGCAGGATCCCTATAGATTAATTTCTGTTCATTTATGTATATAATTCATTGGTCTATAATACTTATTGTAAACAATATTGAGGTGATTAGTGAAAAATGGTGGGTAGTTATATATATGTTGGGTAAAACGGATAGATACCATGCCTATAGGGTTGTGTTAATTCAAACGCATCAGCTATGTGTGCTTTACTTTCATAATATTAGAAATTATTCCTATAGGATCTAAATAGTTTTAATAATAGAGATCATGCCTATAGAGTTTAAATCAGCCTTATAATTAGATACCATGCATGTAGGGTTGTGTTAATTCAAACGCATCTGCTATGTGTGATTTACTTTCATAATATTAGAAATCATGCTTATAGGATCTAAATGGCTTTAATAATAGAGATCATGCCTATAGGGTTAAAAGCAACCTTATAATTAGATATCATGCCTATAGAGTGTCAAATAATTGAAGTTCAATTTTTCTATAACATGTTTTCAAACTCGTTTCCTTAGAAATCATGTCTATAAGGACCTGAGTCAAATTTTAATAATTAGATGTCATGATTATATAACTTAAAATCAGCCAGTTAAATTCATGTTTGTTCATTCCGAATTGGTTTGATTAATTGTCTGTTTCTTTAAATGATTTTTCAAACACTGCCTTATATTAAAACCGCTAGAAAACATGTCTATAGGATCTCAAGTTGTCCATTTAAAATTGCTCAATGTTTTACTGCATTCCTAATCAATACAGATACAATGCTTTTAGGAAGCCACTGTTATGCGTTTAGGCAAGCCTCTAGGGCTATTTAAATTCTACAACTACAAAACTGTGCTTTGTTATTTAAAATTGTCCAGATTTAACAGGTATAAAATCAGTAGGCAAGCTAAATAGGACTTTGACACTTTGTCCTAATTCAATATTGTATCATCCCTGCTCACCTAGATATCATGTTCTAGGATTTTCTCTTAAATACATGACTGTTGTTGGAAGACGTGCATTTACATGTTATATTTTAGGAGGTGATTGTGAGCATCTGATTTGTTCCATTTAAATGCAGTCCTAATTGTTCTTGATTGACGCCTAGGCTTTTATCCTTTAAAAACCTTAGGATGGTCTAGGACTATCCAAAAATAGAGGTCCTAAAATACCTCCAGGTTGCTAGAGCGCTTTAGGCTATGACCTAGGGGAGGGAATTGGTAGTAAAGATATGATGACTACGCAGTAATATCACGTGTATCCCCTCATTGAGGAGTGATTACGGAGAATTGCGTGGGGTGATCCTGTAGGCTAGCCAACCTTTGACCCCTCTTTCCCGAATTCCGGATGTTTAAACTTTTCATTTCTCTACATTTGCAACTTGTTCTAGTCCTTTCCTTCTATCTCATTATTTGAGTCATATAATGTCAATAACATGCCTTTATTTGCAATTAAGTGTTTAAACTATTTATTTGTTAAAAAGGACTAATTCATAAGTATAAGTTCGACCAATACCCACCGTTGTGGACCGAGAGGGGTGCCTAACAGCTTCCTCTCACGGTTATTTTAAGCCCTTACCTTAAATCTCAGGTAATTCAAACTAATCTAATAGTTAATCACTCTAAGTGCATTAACGCACCATAATCCGTTAGGTGACGACTCCTCAAAACCCAAATTCTCAAAAAGAAATGATTCATTACCCCCCATGAACGTCGGAACCCGGACTTCTCTCTCCGCGCGAGAAAGAAAAAAAGGGTGTGCGACAGCATGGCGACTCTGCTGGGGATATTTAGGCTCTTACCATAACGAACTTATCTTTGTAAATTAGTCCAAACATGCCTTATCCCATACCCTTTCCATTATTTTTATTTAACTGTTTATTTTCAAGCATTTATGACTCTTTTTTACAGAAATTGACTTGGCTCTTTGTTTTCTTTTTATAACTGTCTTACAATTATTTAAATACTGCATTTATTATTTTCCTACGTGCAAATACTTGACTACATGCTATTTATTACTGGATAAATCATGCTCCGCATCATATTTCACTCGTGCGTATCAAATCCTATAGCAACACTTGATGAATGGTTGCGCTCTTTCTATTTATTACCCTTAAATTTGGAAAGGCTTATTTGCGGTAAAACTAGTCGATCAGCGGTGCAGTCGACATTTCTGTGCCTTTCTCTCAAGTTGTTTGCTTAAGGGTACCGGTCTAAACCCCTATAGTAAACTTACTCTGATCGAAATTGTGCATGCATCATGGTCAGACCTAGTCGGATCAATATGTTGTCCACATAATGATCCTTTAAGATGAGCCTTATCCAAAAGTCCGTCGGGGTTTTTATAATCCCAACGGACACAACCACATTATGTGCATTAATTTGGAGAACTAAATGCCAATATGCTACTCATGAATGTATAAATAGTCAAGTATGGTGGGGGAAAAATGGCCTTACTTTTTTCGTTTTGCAGAAAATGAGGCACGAGGTTCCTAGATTAGTATAGTTAGCAACATTCCACCACTGCTGCTAGATTGGTGGGAGTACCTTTTCTCAAGTGACAAGAAACATGGACGAAAGTACCTAGGTAACTTGCCTTCACCATTAGACATCCAGCCAAACAACAGATTGATCGAGGCTGCCACTTTATTCTGGGATAGTAAAAGGTCTGTATTCCATTTCGGTGACATAGAAATGACTCCACTCATACAGGAAATTGGAGGGCTTACAGGGTTGACTTGGGATAGCCCGGGGTTAATAGTGCCAGAGAACTGTACCGGAAAAAGGTTTTTAAAGATGATAGGGTTAAAGAAACATGTTGACCTGGTATGCCTGAAGGAATCTTACATACCCTTTGAATATCTGTATAAGAGATATGGTCATAGCAAGTCCTACCGTACCTACCAATGATAAGCTCTCTCTCACTTCTCTGGGATACATACCCCGCAGACTGTTCGTGCTCAATGTATGCTTCTTAGGTCTGATAGTATGCCCGATGAAAAGGGAAAGAATCCACACTAGATTGGCAATGGTCACCAAGACTTTGATGGAAGGGGTCAATGGACAGACATACACCATAGTCCCCATGATCATAGCCGATATCTACAGTGCTCTGCAGCGCTGTCATAGAGGGTCCAGCATTTTGAGGGTTGTAACTTATTATTAGAACATCTTCAGAAGAGTCATTATCGCCAAGAATTTCCGCGAAGGGCTTGGAACGACCATATTGCCTTCAACCACCCCAAGCGGATGGCTTACATTCCGAAAAGGTTTTCTCAGTCATAAAATGCCAAAGAGTGGGTAGAGTTCTTCGACAATCTGACTGAGGAACAAGTACAATGGATGTTTGAATAGTTCCCAACAGACGAATTTATCATTAGAACCAGGGACGCTCCACACTTGGTGTTGATCGGGTTGATAGGGATATGCCCTTATGTCCCTATTCGAGTTATGAGGCAAGTAGGAAGGAAACATGCTGTACCCAGGATCACCAAGATGAACCATTTTAGAGCAAACTTTCAAGATGATGATGTTCCTTACAAGTGCCAAGCTCAGCACATGTGGCATTACAAGTTCATCATGGAAAAGAACACCATCGAGACCGACATGTATCATGCAGGGTGCGAACCTTTCTACCCAACATGGTTAGTGGACAATCTAAAAGGAATGGTGATGCCAGGAGCCAGTCGATGGAATAGAATTATAGAAGAAGAAGCCGAAACTCAAGTCAATTACAACAGGCTGCACAAGAGAGTCCACGACTCTGATAATGAGCACCGGGATATACATGGGAGCAATGTGAGGTTGATCGAAGAATGGAAAGAAATGGATGTCACTTCCAACAAGAAGTGGGAATATATAGAGCGAGGAATAGTGGAGTTGGAAGGTAAAGTCATAAATAGGATCGAGGATTACCAGAACGCCGAAGGAACTAACGGAGGGTATTTGGCCAGAGCCTATTTGCTGTTGGGTCTGCGCGAGCTGGGGGGCCTTATGATGGAGTTAGGAAGACCTAATCTGGGTAAAGTCCTTCTGGGACCAAATAGGCTAGATTTATTTACTTTCCTAAAATGTAATAAGGCCAAGTGCCAGTAGTGACTTATTTTTCTATCATATTAGTGTCGTTTAGGATTCGTCTATTTTTATTTTATGAAATGAAGTATTTATTGGCATCTAAAGTTCTCTAAATCTTTTTGTCGCTAGACCTACCCCGAGCACAACGAAACTCCCAAATTAAGACATGAATTTACACTTCTACAATATGTGTTTGAATACTGCAAACATTTAAAAATCCTCATTGACTTGTTACCTTTTTATTTTTCCTCATTTTGATTATTCCCATCTCCGTATGTTGGTTCACTCATACTGGCCTCATCACCGTATCATACTAGATCTAGAGGCCCTCCACCTCCTCCTACTCCAAGAAATACAAAAAGCAAAGGAAAAGCAAAAATGGACGACTTAAGGGGTATCCGAAAGGAGAATGTTGAGAACATAGAAGCTTCAGATGGATGGAGTACTCCATCACCGAATGACCTAGTCTTGAGATTGGAACACAAGATATGAAAATTCCAATGAGAACTTGAGCAGGTTTGCAACTTGGAAAACTTGTCACTCACCCTGAATGTCTCCAACATCAACCAACAGAACACAAAGAACTCGACACCTCCCCAAAACACACAAAACTAACATCCATAAAATCCTCTTGTACGAAATCAATATGCAACTCCACCCTAAAATCTCAATCCATTACTGATACCAACTCCGCCACAATATCACCATCAGCCAATTCAGCACCCACCAACCACCACTTACCACACTCCCCAAAACACACCACAACCCATTCTCGATCCCCAAAACTCCACCAATGACCATGATTACACCCAAGTCCCTGGCATCTATCAGAGCAACCCTATATATATAGAAAATGTACCTCACTCTATCCAACCAATCTCATATACACCAGAATCCTTCGAGAAGGACTTGCTCATAAAAACATGGCCGGACAACTCAAGAAGTTGAAGAGCCGAGTTTAGGGTATTGAAGGTGACAAAGAAATAGAAGGTTTGAACTATGAAGACCTATGTATACAACCAGATGTAGATAGAAGATTTTAACTATGAAGACCTATGCATACATCCAGATGTAGAACTACCGGAGGGGTATAAACCTCCCAAGTTTGAGATGTTCGACGTTACTGGTGATTCCAGGGTTCATTTGAGAACCTATTGTGACAAGATTGTCGGGGTCGGAAAAGATGAAAAGACCCGGATAAAACTCTTTATGATGAGTCTTACTGGAGATGCTTTGTCCTGGTATATCAGCCATGATCCAAAAGAATGGTCCAATTAGGTAAGTATGTCATTGGATTTCATGGACAAGTTCAGGTTCAATACAAAGAATGCACTGGATGTTTTCTACATCTAGAATCTAAAGAAAAAACCTAGTGAGACTTTCCACGAGTATGCTACTCGTTAGAAGTCAGAAGTAGCCAAAGTCGGGCCATCTTTGGATGAGGATTAGATGAACAAGTTCTTCGGCAAAGAACATGATCCGCAATATTATGAAAGGTTGATGGTTATCAAAAATCATAAATTCTCTGATATCATCAAACTCGGAGAAAGAATTGAAGAAGGAATTAAGAGCGGGATGGTAACAAACTTTGAGGCACTACGTACCACAAATAACGCTTTACAATTAGGCGGAATATCGAAGAAGAGAGATGTTAGGTCAGTAATGGTGGCTCAGGGCCCAAAATCTCCACTCACATATCAAACACCTCCACCTACATACCAAGCACCACCGCCCACATATCAACCTTTAGCTCCTAGATATTCCCAACCAGCCACTGTCCATCACACCTATAACTCCCAACCATATCATTTTCAGTCACCACCGACTCGCCAAAATTATCCAAGACCAAGACCAAGACCCAACTTCGATCGCAAGCCACCCAGGCAATACACCGCCATTGCTGAACCCATCGACCAGTTGTATGAGAGGTTGAAAGCCGCGGGTTATGTCACTCATGTTCCTGCGGTGGCATTATAAAATCCATCACAATGGGTCAATCTAAAAAAAATTTATGCATACCATTCTGGTATGAAGCGGCACTCTACTGAGCATAACCGAACATTGAAAGATAATATCCAAACGCTAATTGACAACAAGGTCATACAGGCATAGGAAGTTACATCCAATGTCCACAACAACCCCCTCCCTGATCATAGAGGTGGTGGGGTACATATGATAGAGAAAAACAAAGAATGGGACCCTGAGGGGCCGATTAGGATTATTCAAGAAGGTGATAACTTTAAAGATGCAATCACACTTACTCTTATTGTGGTACAAACTCAGTCACCAATCGAGGTTAATATGACTTCATCAGTTCTATTTAAGGAGAGGTGGATCCATATGCAGCCATCCTCGCTCCATTTGAAGTAGAAGTGTCCACACCTTTCATAATGACAGTATCAACCACACCTCCCTTCGACTCAAAAGAAATACATTGGGATTAAGTTGCTGAGGCTTAACGAAAAGGGAAGGCCAATGTAGAGGAATCCGATATTGCACATTAATGACTAGGCCTGGAAGAGTCTATAAACCTGAACACTTGGGAGGACCAAGTAAGGATGCCACTACCAGACAGCCTGTCATTGAGACAGGGCTAGACGACCTGTGGATGAAAGTACAAGCAAAGGAGTATTCCGTCGTTGACCACCTGAAAAAAAACCCATCTCATATATCCATCCTATCACTGCTACAAAATTCAGAGGCACATAAGAACGCTTTAATAAAAGTGCTGAGTGAGGCTTATGTACCCAATAACATCACTGGCTGAGAAATGACCAATATGGTTGGGAAAGTACTGGAAAGTCATAAGATCGTCTTCCGCTTTAATGGTTGAATCACAGTCGAGCACTGCACATCATAGTGCAATTTGAAGAAAAATTCATTGCCAAGGACCTGGTTGACGAAGGTTCGAGCCTCAATATTTTCCCATTACACACTCTGAAAAGGTTGGACAAAGTTTTCCATGAAATATGGGTAAGAAGCATGAACGTAAATGCTTTCAATGGGTTCCAGAGGGCCACAATCAGGGAAATCAACCTTTGCTTGCAAATGGGGCCAACTTGGTTTGACGTTGAGTTTAGGTGCTTGACATACTAGCCTCATATAATCTTCTATTGGGATGACCATGGATCCATGCTGCTGGAGCTGTGTATTCCACACTACATCAAGCCGTGAAGTTCGAATGGAATCGTCAGGAGGTAATCATCCACGGAGATGGAAGTAACCCCATTTACACCAGTCAAACCATCCCAGTAATTGGACATATAAGAAAGCTATGAGGGGAAACCTATCATCATATTAAACGGGTCAATTCCATCGAGAAGAATAAATGTTGGAGTAGTAAAATAGAAAGAATATTGGCATGGTCTAGATATGAACCCGACAGCCTGGGAAAGAACCTCAAAGGTATCACTAAAATGATACGGCTGAAGGGTCATGGTACGACCTTTTGGCTCAGATATCAGCACACATGGAAAGAATACAATGATTGGTCGCCCCATGGCGCGGGCCATATTACCCTCTCAAGCAACCAGTGCCACACTTAGACCAAGCTTTTCACCAAGCTGATATAATATGGGGAACTGCAGAAAAGGAAGCACTAGCTGGGTTGAAGAGTGTGTTCTTTCAGGATGAAGACATGGACTGCAGTGCCATAATTGAGGATGAGGAAAAAGGACTGACTATTTAGACCATAAGGAAGGGAGATGTTCTTAGGAACTAGACCGCCACACCACCCCGAGCTCGCCGAGTCCTTGGATAGCTTGGCAGATTTTACTTCTATAGGCATTTAAGATTTGCTTGTTTCAAAATATATACTTGATTTATCGAGTCGTACTTGCCTGGATGATTTTCGGTTTTAATCGAATGCATTTTCTCTTTATTATTCATTACTATTTTTACACTTTTTCCTTCTACATCGTTATTATTACATTTCCTGATGAACCAGTGACTATGACATGTAACGAGGAAACATAACATGAGAATAGTGATTCAAAGATGAAATACCCGAGGAAGTTGTTAGGGAGGTTGAAAACTTTGAGAATAAGCCTAAGTCCAATCTGGATGAAATCGAAGCAGTAAATTTGGGAGACGCCGAGACCATCAAGGAGACTCGCATCAGCATTCACTTATCACTAACAGAGAAGGAAAAGTACATTTGTTTCCTAAAAAAGTATGAGGACAGGTTTTCATGGTCATATGATGACATGACTGGTTTGAGCACGTCCGTAGTAGCTCACAAGTTGCCTACTAATCCCAAGTGTCCGCCAGTAAAGCAAAAACTCAGAAAGTTCAAACCAGACATGAGCCTAATAATCAAGGTGGAAGTTACTAAGCATATCAAAGCCAAAGTTCTTAAGGTGGTTGAGTACCCAACCTGGTTAGCTAATATTGTGCCAGTCCCAAAGAAAGACGGAAAAGTTAGCGTATGTGTTGACTATCAGTATTTAAACAAAGCAAATCCCATTGACTACTTCCCACTACCAAACATACAAATTTTGATCGACAACTGTGCCAAGCATGAACTCCAATACTTTGTGGATTGCTTCGCGAGTTATCACCAGATTTGGATGGATGAAGAAGACGTAGAGAAAATAGCTTTTATCACACTTTGGGGTGTATACCATTAGACGATGATGCCATTTGATATGAAGAATGCTGGGGCTACTTAAGCGAGAGCCATGACAACCATCTTCCATGATATGATACACAAGGAAATAGAGGTGTATGTGGAAGATGTCATTATCAAATCCAAGAGAGCCGCAGATCAGATAGTGGACCTGAGAAAGTTTTTTGACACGTTAAGGAGGTATAACTTGAAACTAAACCCCGAAAAATGTGCATTCAGGGTTACCGCATGAAATTTATTGGGATTCATCGTCTATCATCGAAAGATCGAGCTAGATCCATTTAAAGTCAAGACTATTCAAAAGTTACCACCACCGAAGAGCAAAAAGGACGAGATGAGGTTCCTAGGACGTCTCCACTATATCATTCGATTCATACCATGGTCTATAGTCATTTGTGAACCCATATTCAAGATGCTGAGGAAAGATGCCGAAATGAGTTGGACAGAGGATTGCCAGAAAGCTTTTGACAAGATCAAGGAATACCTGTCCACACCATCAGTTCTGGTTCAGCCAGAACCAGGATGACCTTTAATACTCCATCTATCTATATTGGATGGACCTTTTAGATGTGTAGGGACAACATGATGAGATAGAGAGAATGGAGCAAGCCATTTATTATTTAAGTAAGAAGTTCATGCCTTACGAAGCATGGTACTCTCTGTTGGAACGCACTTATTGTGCTTTGACCTAGACGGCTAAAAAATAGAGGCATTACTTCTATGCCTACACCACATATCTCATATCCACGATGGACCCTTTGAATTATATATTTCAAAAACCCATGCCGACTTGGCTAATTGGCAGATATTGTTAAGTGAGTTTGATATCGTCTATGCAACTCAAAAGGTGATCAAAGGACAAGCATTGGCAATCATCTTGCTGGAAATCTAGTGGGAGGAGAAGACGAACCTTTGAAAACATATTTTCCTGATAAAAAGTGTCGTTCGTAGGGGAAGACATTGCCGAAACATACGAGGGTTGGAAGATGTTCTTTGACGGAGCTGCAAATTTTCAAAGGAGTGGGCATTGGACCAGTTTTGGTATCAGAAACTGGTCAACATTATCCGATATCTGCTACACTCAGATTTCCCTGCACCAACAACATGGTAGAGTATGAAGCCTACATACTAGGGCTCAACATGGCAATCGATATGAACATTCAGAAGTTGTTGGTAATAGGTGATTCATATTTGCTCATGCACCAAGTTCAAAGAGAGTGGGCCACCAAGAATTTCAAGATATTTCCGTATCTGCACCATGTGTAGGAATTGAGAAAGAGGTTCATGAAGATATAATTCCGACATGTGCCCAAAATTCGGAATGAGTTTGATGATGCATTGGCTACCTTGTCATCTATGATACAACATCCAGATAAGAATTATATTGATCCCATTTCGGTGATGATCTATAATCAGCTAACATATTGTGCTCATGTTGAAGAAGAAACAGATGGAAAGCCTTGGTTCCATGACATCAATGAGTATTTATCAAAGGGATAATATCCAGAGCATGTAAACCACACTCAGAAACAAACACTCAAGAGATTGTCTAATCACTTCTTCCACAACAGAGAAAACTTGTACAGAAGAACTCCTAATTTGGGATTGCTAAGATGTGTCGAAGCAAAGGAAGCTTCTAAGCTACTGGAGGATGTACATGCCGGGACATGTGGCCCGCACATGAATGGTTTTTTCTTGGATAAAAAGATACTTAGGACCGATTACTTTTGGATGACCATGGAAACACATTGTGTCGAGTACGTCTGCAAATGTTTTCAGTGCTAGGTGCATGCCGACATGATAAACGTGCTGCCAAATGAGCTCAATGCAACAAGATCACCTTCGCCATTCACCACCTGGGGAATGGATGTTATTGGTCCGATTGATCCCACTGCTTCAAATGGACACAAGTTTATTCTAGTAGCCATTGATTACTCCACAAAATGGGTAGAGGTTGCATCTTACAATGATGTCACCAAGAAGGTCATCGCAAACTTTGTCAAAGATCGCATTGTTTGCCGATTCGGGGTTCCCGAGTCCATTGTTACTGATAATGCCGCCAATCTCAACAGTGATCTGATGAAAGCCATGTGTGAAAATTTCAAATTCAAGCACAATAATTCCACAGCCTACAGACCTCAGATGAATGGTACGGTAGAAGTCGCCAACAAAAGCATCAAGAAGATACTAAGGAAGATAGTAGAAAACCACAAACTATGGCACGAGAAGCTACCCTTTGCGTTGTTGGGATATCGCACCACAGCTCGAACATCAAATGGGGAAACTCCCTACATGCTGATTTATGGTACTGAAGCTATCATCCTAACCGAAGTAGAGGTTCCTTCTATAAGGATCATACATGAAGGCGAACTCAATGATGTAGAATGGATAAGGAGCCTCTATGAGAAATTGGCGTTTATAGATGGAAAAAAGTTGAACGCAGTATGTCATGGTCAGCTTTACTAGAACAGAATGTCCAAAGCTTTCAATAAAATGGTCAAACCAAGTCAATTTGCACCGGAACAGCTGGTGCTGAAGAAGATCTTCCTACATCAAGATAAAGCCAAAGGGAAATTCTTTCCCAACTGGCAAGGTCCTTATATGGTTCACAAGGAACTGTTAGGAGGATCACTCATAATTCATAAATGGATGGAGAAATCTGGCCAAAACCAATCAATTCAGACGCAATCAAGAGATACTATGCTTAGATTACTTACATTTCCCCATCTGATGTAATTAAACTACGCTTGACCTGATTCCCATTTAAGAGGGGATACGTAGGAAGCCTTATGGGTTCGGTCATATCATAATAAAATTTTCATTTCTCCCTAAGATCATAAACTGGGCAGAATTTTGAGGAGGACCCTTAAAATTTCGAAGCAAGTCTAGCTGCTGCCATAGCATGACAGAAAGACAGAAATTGGTTAAGAAGAGTGTCTACCAAACAGTGACAGAATTTTGAGGAGGACCCTCAAAATTCTTACATAAGAAAGCTACAGTGTCTCCGAAATGTGTTACAGTCACTAGTTCATCTAAAGTTACTTGATATATCAATATGTTTCTAAAATGACTCTATGTTTATCAATAATTGCATATTTTTCGAAAACTTTATTTCCGTAAGAGTCAGGTGTTACCCAACGAAACTCGAAAAGGCCTCTAGAATGGAGCACAGTAAGGCCAGCGGACGAAAGCACGAACCAACCTCCCCTCACAAAACTTACAGTTTTTCTTTGAATTCAGGCACATCTGACGTAATGATAATATCCGCCGATACGTATACACAAAGCAAATTGGCTATCAATCAGACACGGAATATATATCTCCAGCTAAGACATATACTACTCTTATTCGCTACTTGTTCTCTGCATGAGACTAATCCCTGCCCCCATCTGCATGAGGCTAATCGTTGCCTCCCTATTTGCATGAGGCTAATCCTTACCTCCATATCTGCATGAGGCTAATCCTTGCCTCCCTATCTACATGAGGCAAATCCTTGTCTCCGTATCTGCATGAGGATAATCCTTGCATTCACATCTGTGTGAGGCTAATCCTTGATTCCATATTTGCATGAGGCTAAACCCTGCCTCCGTACTTGCATGAGGCTAATCCTTGCCTCCCTACTTACATGAGACTAATCCTTGCCTCCACACTTGCATGAGGCTGATCCTTGCCTCCACACTTGCATGAGGCTGATCCTTGCCTCCATATTTTCATGAGGCTAATCCTTGCCTCCATACTTGAATGAGGCTAATCTTGGCCTCCACATTTGCATGAGGCTAATCCCCGCCTCCATATTTGCATGAGGCTAATCGTTTTCTCCCTATTTGCATGAGGCTAACCCATGCCTCCATATCTACATGAGGCTAATCCCTGACTCCACACTTGCATGCGGCTAATCCTTTCCTCCCATATCTGCACGAGGCTAATCCTTTCCTTCATATCTGCATGAGGTTAATCCTTGCCTCCGTGTCTGCATGAGGCTAATACCTGCCTACATATCTACGTGAGGCTGATCCTTGCCTCCGTATTTGCATGAGGCTAATCCTTGGCTCTATTTTTGCACGAGGATAATCCATGCCTCCACTCTTTCATGAGACTAAGCATTATCCCTCTTTTCACAAATGTTACTCTATTTCTAATACTATCTATTTGCTTTTCTATCGAACTAAGTTCTACCCTTCATTTCACAAGACTAAGCCTTGTCTTGTTAATATCATATTATTAAATCTCATGGGCTGCAATATCGACAATCTATCCAAAGGCATTATACTCTAAAAGGAATCATCCTTATAGCCGGAAGACACCATGCCATGGCCTGAAGATCCCTCAAATTTGAATATCATTATTCAATGGCATCATGGCTCGGAGGCACTATCTGCATGGCCCGAGAACAACATTTCATGGCCTGCGAACCCCTCACTAAACAATTTATGGCCCATGACGTCATCTTTAACCGTCCAAAGACAACCTTCATGGTCCAAAAGGAATCTGCATCATGCTTAAATTTTCGTGCAAACATATGTCAGCACCATCTTTTCATCTGTAGGTGACCAGCAAGAAACCACTATCCTAGAAGGAGTGATCTTGCTCCACTTCCTTCAACTATCTCAAACCTTAACTGCTCACCATAGCACTTTTGCATCCTGTATTCGTTCTTGCAATGACATCCCCGGTATATTTCGCCAGTGAATCTAGAACTACACAAGGCCTGATTCATGTAAGACCAGGGATATGTAGGCAACTCAAGACTGGAGTCCGGTCTATGTCTTTCAAAACATACCATCCGGTCAAAATTGGGCATCATTTCTTTACCCGAAAATTCTTCCATCCTTCCCGGGAAAAGAGGGGCAGTTGTTGATACCCAATTTTCCTCATATGTTATATATATATATATATATATATATATACTTTCAAAATAGCACATATGGAGTTATAATCATCCATAAGCATTTTTATAACTTCTATAATTTTTAAAAGCTCCAAATTGGTTTATTTCTTTCCTTTTTTATTTATAAAATTTCCAATAATTATCCTTCAAATTATTTTTGTGGTTATTTAGTCATATAAATTCTTTATTTATGCCAAAATAGTGTTTAAATATTTTTAGTGCATTTTTATAATTATATTTACATTTTGTGGGCTAAATTACATATCTTTGCAATAATAGCCCTTGTTAACGTATAATTATATTATTGATGCATAAAATGGTCTTTTATATTTTTAAAATTTTAAAAAATAATTTTAAATCATTTTAGTACATGAAAATAGTTTTTGGAAATTATTTATTATTTTTATAAATTATATAACTATTAAAAGTGGCTATTTAAAATCTAACCTATTTTACTTTCAATTTCAGCCCCAACCTAACACAATTACCAGCCCAATTTCAATTAAGTTACCCAGCCCAAACCCCAAATACTCAATTCGGCCTCAATAACCTTTAATCTCGGTCGTTGATCGTAAAGATCAACGGCCACAAACGACCATTCCTAAAATAAACCCAAAAGAGCCTACAAACCTTATCATTTTGATACTACCCGCCGCCATGAAACTCCTCTCTGCTCTCAAAAATTGTCAACCTAACCCTAATCCAACCTCACTGACCCTTGTCCATGGCTATCTCCGGCGACTTCTCACCACCTCCCATGCCTCCAATGGCCTCCTTCATATTAACATTGCCATCCCCATGACCATCAAGGGACCAAGACTAGTTGACTTGCATCTATGGTTCCATTCTCACCTGTTTTAGGCAATTCCAGTGCGATTCCGAGTAAGAACGTCCTATATTGGCTATGATATGTGGGTTTCTAAACATGCTTCTTCACCTTTGTATGGTTCCCTTCGAAACCCTAATTTCTTTTCTAAACCTCTTACATCTATACAGATCTAAGATGATTTAGGTTTGTTTCATATGAGTTTTACAACAGCCTTAAGATTCTTTACAAGAATCGTATGATTTTTAAGTTATTTTCATCTTTTCCTAAACTAGGGTTTCCAAAAAATCTTTTTACAAATTGTTTGATGATGATTTGTGTTTAATCTTGTTTTTCTCGTATGTTTTGACTACTTTTTTAAGTCTGCTACAGCCTTAGATCATTTGTACAGAAAACCCTAATTGTCTAATGTTCTTCGCTTGGTTTCTGGGTACTGGTACATATGAGTGTGTTCTTGCTTTGGGTCTAGTAATTTCTCATGATTTTCTCGTCCTAATATGATTCTACTAAATGTCTTAGTTCAACCCTTTTCACTGATTCTATATTGCTTATGTTCATCTTGACTATTCATGTCAAGACCTGTATCTTTCTCATTGAATCAGTGTTGTTTAAATTTTTGTTAAAGTTATGTGGAATCCTGATTATTCATGTTTTAACTTATTTTATATGCTAAACATACTGACCCTTTCATGACTATCTCTTTGATTATTCTAATTTCCTGGTTTCTTGGTTTGATTTGAACATTTTCTCTTAAACTTTCGATTCTTTCCTCTCTACTCGATTTGATTGAATGCTTGACTTAATTATTTTTTCCTTGCCTTGTTTTTATTTTGCCGATTCTTACTGATTTTTTCCTTAATTAAAACTTCTATTTATTTACCCCTAATTATCTACTCTATACCCAAGCTTTACTTGATTTGTTTCCTTAAATACTTAGCATGGTTTTACTATTGATTTAATTGTCCTTTGATTGGCGAAAGACTTGATAATTTACATGTCACTTCCCTGATTTGATATTTAATTGATCTCTTACCTTATTTGTTAAGTTTTTTATTACTATATAAATCCCTCTTATTTTTAAGTTCTGGACAACGAACATTAGTCTAAAAAACACTACTCCTTACATTCTAAAGTTCTTTTTCTCTTCTGCTACTTGTGATACTCACTGATCTAGCTAGCTGAAAGCCAATGCTAGATATTGGAATTTTATTTTCTTTAGATTCTGCACCCTGTTATTCTACTGGTATGTCTCTATGTTATGTTTTTGAAATCCAAAGCCTATATTTTTCTATGACGACCCAAAGGGTAATCACCTGCTTTCCTCATCTGTTTTGAGCTTCTGAGGCCTTGAAAACCTCATTTTCTATTGCTTCGATTTGCGTGCGCATTCCCGATACATAGCCGAAAAATTTCTGTGTTGAAATATGTGAATTCTGTGGAAAATTTGAAGAATTTTGATATTAATATGGTTATAGTTGACTTTGGTCAACATTTTTGGTAAACGGGCACGAACCCGAGATTGGACGGTCTCGGAAGGTCCGTAGAAAAATATGGGACTCGGGCATGTGCCCGGAGTCGAAATTCGAGGTCTAGAACCTGAGTAAAAGAATTTTTCTGTTAAATTGTTTTTTTGAAATTATTAAGGAAAATTAAAATGAAAATTGATTAAAAGACTATTGTATCGGGCTAATATTTTGGTTCTGACGCCCGGTACAAGTCTTATATATTGTTTAAGCACTTCCTGTAAAGTTTGGTCGAAATCGGACGTCGTTTGACGTGTTTTGGACCTAAATGTCTAAAGTTGGAAGTTTATGAATTTTGAAAGGAGAATCATGAGTTTTGAGGCTTGATTCTATGTAAATGATATTATTTTGGCGATTTCATAGCACGAGAAAGTTCGTATGATATTTTTGAGTCTGTGTGCATATTTGGTTTGGAGCCCCGAGGGATTGGGAGTGTTTCGGAGGTGTGTCGGGGTGGTTTTTCACTTAGAAACATAGCAGATTTTCTTCAGCTGTTGCAGACCGGATTTGTTCTTCGCGTTTGCACTCCCACTCACGTGTTCGCGATGCTTCATTTTTTTCCTCCATCGCGTTCGCGTCACTAGTCCGCGTTCGCATAGAGATATGAACCTCTGAGGGCCTATCCCTCTTTTCTTTTTTGCGTTCGCAAGGGCAGGACCGCGTTCGCGTATTCCCAGCCCATTTCCAATCGCGTTCGCGTACAGGCTAACGCATTCGCGTAGTCCAATTCTCCAGGCACCTAATATTTGCTCTTCGCATTCGCATCCCTTTGTCCGCGAATGCGATGCTTGCCAACTTTTGTTCACCGCGAACGCGACCCTACTATCGCGAACGCGTAGTGTAATTTCGCCCGGTGATTTTTTTAAAGAATAGAAACAATACACTCGGGATTTTTCTCACTTTTATCACAAGCCCTCTTCTCACCCAAGCCTTAGGAAGCCATTAAAGCCCCCAAGCTTCAAGACCCCTCGAGTATGTAATTTACCACTTATTTCCTTTACTTTTCCTTCATTAATTAGCAAGTTTCTAAGCCTAAATCATGAAATTAAGGTAGAAATCATGGATTTTGAGCAAAGTTAGGGTTTTGAGAATTNTTTGGTTCGAACCTTCTGTTTTGACCAAGCGAGCCCGGGGTCGGTTTTGCAAATTTTGGGCAGAATATTGGAAAGATTATATTTAGGTATTTAGGTTGGATTGTTGAGTATTATTGATGATCTTAAATCAATTGTGTATAGAGATGATTGAATTGGAGCCAAATTCGAAAGGAAAGGTATTGCTTAAGGATTAAATTGGTCATAAACCTTCGAGGTAAGGGTTTGATCTAACCCTAGCTTGAGGGAGTAGGAGTTGAGTCTTGTTGCTAATTTCTATGTGATCGAGTACGATATATAGACATGGCGACGAGTATCTATACATTGGTGTCTAACATGACCGTGAGTCCTTATAATATGATTATCATGAGCTGGCTGTGAATTCCATATTTATTGGAGGATGTCTATATACTATGAATAACGTGTGAATAGTAAATGATCATTAAATTCTTTGGAGCGTTGGCTCAGAATAGTAAAGTGAATTATAAGATAAGTAAAGTAAGGAAAAAGGAAACGTTGTTGATTATTCCCTTGCCGGGACGTAAGTATTTAATGTATTCTCCCTTGCCGTGATGATTGAACTGTTAATTGTGCTCCCTTGCCGGGATGGTTGAACTATTAATTGTGCTCCCTTGCCGGGATGTTTGCTATGTATTTGTTTGTTGTGTGTCCCTTCATTGTGACTGTTGCTTGGGGACTCAGACTGTTAAGTGATATTGAGGAGCGGGTTGCACGCTGCAATAAATGATATTGACGATCAGGTTGCACGCTGCAACAATGATAACTGGTAAATAATGTGGGTCGGGTTGCACGCAACAAAAGTGATATGTGGAGCGGGTTGCACGCTGCAACAATGGTAATTATGGAGCGGGTTGCACGCCGCAACAGTTATTGATATGTGTGGTTATGTTTGAATATTGACTTCTTGTTTCATTGTGGACTTTAAGCTGTTTGGTTGTTACTCTGAATTATTGCTAATTGTATTTCCCCACAGCATGTTTCCCCTTCCCATGTTATTAATTACTTGGTATTCGATTTCCGCTGTATATTTAAAACTGCACAGGTTTACGTGGTGTCCAGTCTAGCCTCGTCACTACTTTGCCGGGGTTAGGCTGGACACTTACCAGCATATGGGGTCGGTTGTGCTAATACTATACTTCTGTGCATTTTTGCACAGGTCGAGGTTTTGAGCAGCAGCAGCAGCAGTAGTTCGGGAGTAGGATTTTATTAGCACGAGACTGAGGTAGCCTTGTAGGCGTCCGCAGGCCCGGCGTCTCTTCTTATGTTTTTCATTTATACTGTTCCCTCATTGTTTCGAGACAGACAACTGTTATATTTCTTTCAGACCTTTATATGTAGTTTATTATTAGTGGTTCGTGAGTATGTGACACCAAATCTTGGGTAGAGAATATTGTTGAGCATTTCGTATTTATTTCATACTTATGAAATTAGACTTCCGCAGTTATTGTTGTTATTATTAATGATGCTATAAATTGACAATAGAATTGTTTTACTAATGGAAACGGTAAGTAAGTTGGCTTGCCTAGCTACCACGAGTATGCGCCATCACGATCCCAATGGTGGGAAATTCGGGTCGTGACAAGTTGGTATCAGAGCACTAGGTTACATAGGTCTCACAACTCACGAACAAACTTAGTAGGTTCTGAGGGGTAGGGGTAGGTACAGAGATGTCTGTACTTGTTCCCCAGAGTCTATTGAGTTAGGAAAAATCTCTCAATTGTTCTTTCTTGTCGTGCGATTTTGTCCCTTAAATGCTTATTGAATTTCTACTCTATTCTTTCGCAGATGGCTAGAACACGCGCTTCCTCATTCGCTGATCAGTAGTTCGAGCCCCAGGCAGCTCCTGCTAGGGGCAGAGGACGTGGCCAGACTAGGGGCCGAGGTAAGGGCAGAACCCAGCCACCAGCAGCAACACCAGTGGAAGATACTCAGGTTAACCTTGGCGAGGAGGTTCCGACCCCAGCCCAGGCAGTTTCGGTGGGCCTAGCTCAGGTCCCAGAGGGGTTTATTGCTACCCCTGTTCTTCAGGATGCCTTGGTCAGATTGGTTGGTATTATGGAGAGTGTCACCAGATCAGGATTGCTTCCTACAGTACCAGCCACTCCTCAGGTTGGAGGAGGAACCTAGACTCCTGTTGTACGTACTCCGAAGCAGGTAGCTCCCCAGACTCAGGTTCCACTAGTTCAGATAGCTGCGGCCGTTCAGCCAAGGGTAGTTGCACAGACCGGTGATGGAGTGGCTATGTCTGCAGATGCTTTATGGAGGTTGGACAGATTCACTACACTCTTCACTGCTACATTAAGCGGAGTTTCTTCTGAGGACCCCCTAGGATTTCTTATACAGCTGCCATGAGGGTCTTCGTAACATGGGCATTGTGGAGTCCAACGGAGTTTATTTTGCAGCTTTTTGTTTGTCTGGATCTGCCAAGACTTGGTGGAGGGATTACTGTTCAGCTAGACCAGCAGGGTCGCCGCCTTTGACTTGGGATCGGTTCTCGGAGTTGTTTTTAGAGAAGTTCCTTCCCGTTACTCAGAGGGATGCTTATCAGAGGTAGTTTGAGTGCCTCCAGCAGGGATCTATAATGGTCACACAGTACGAGACCTGGTTTATTGATCTGGCTCACCATGCCCTCGTCATACTCCCCACTGAGAGGGAGAGAGTGAGGAAATTTATTGATGGGTTGATCCAGCCTATCCATCTTTAAATGGCCAGAGAGGCGGGTAGTGATATTACTTTTTAGGAGGTGGCCAATGTGGCCCGCAGGATCAGGATCGAGATGGTTTTACCACAGGGGGCGGTTATAGGGCAGACAAGAAGCCCCGTCAGTCAGGTCGTTTCAGTGGTGCCTCATCTGGAGGCAAGGATTCTTTTGATAGGGGCCAGTCTTCCAGGCCTTTTCAGTAAGCCCTCCAAGCTTCATAGGATGGTTCAGGTGATCGTGGTTTTCATGAACAGTATTCAGATCAGCAACCCATTAGCGCACAACCTCTTCATAGTGTTCGTGGAGGTCATTCTGGCTGTCAGGGCCAATCTCGTTGTTTCGAGGGGTGTTATGAGTGTGGAGAATACGGTAACATCAGGAGAGCTTGCCCGAGATTGAGGGGTACACAGTCACAGCAGCAGGTTATTCGCCCCATGATTTAGGCACTAGCTGATCCAC
The DNA here is from genome assembly GCA_026770625.1 of Nicotiana glauca. Taxonomy (NCBI): domain Eukaryota; kingdom Viridiplantae; phylum Streptophyta; class Magnoliopsida; order Solanales; family Solanaceae; genus Nicotiana; species Nicotiana glauca. The sequence goes on along the minus strand of MU750617.1, from coordinate 73,937 downwards.
AGCCTGTCCAGCCAGCCAGGGGCGGGGGTAGGGATCATAGAGGTGGAGGTTGAGATCATAGAGGTGGAGGCCGTCCCGCCAGAGGTAGAGGTCAGCCGGTGGATGACCTTCCTAGAGACATAGTTCAGGGAGGTGGTGCTGAGCCCCGATTTTATGCTTTGCCAGCCAGGCCAGAGGCGGAGGCGTCAGATGCTGTGATTACAGGTACCATTCTAGTTTGCGATAGAGATGCTTCGGTACTATTTGACCCTGGGTTTACATATTCATATGTGTCTTCCTATTTTGCACCTTTTCTGACTATGTCTAGCTATGCCTTGGACATTCCTATCTATGTGTCTACATCGGTGGTTGACTCCATAGTAGTCGACCGGGTGCATCGTTCCCACATGGTTGTGTTTGAGGGTCTTGAGACTCGTGTTGATCTATTACTATAAGATATGGTGGATTTTGATATTATATTGGGGATGGATTGGTTATCCCCGTATCATGCTATCCTAGATTGTCACGCCAAGACCGTGACCTTGGCTTTGCCAGAATTACCCCGACTAGAGTGGAAAGGGACCCCAGGTCACGCCACCCGCAATGTTATTTCCTACGTTAAGGCTCGACGCATGGTCTAGAAGGGGTGTTTAGCTTATCTAGCATATGTTTGCGACTCCAGCGTAGAGGTTCCTTCTATTGACTATGTTCCTATTGTACGGGAGTTTCTCGAGGTTTTCCCTTCAGACCTGCCGGGTATGCCGCCCGACAGGGATATTGATTTTTGTATTGATCTGGTTCTGGACACTCAGCCCATTTCTATTCCGCCGTATCGCATGGCCCCGCCAGAGTTAAAAGAGCTAAAGGATCAGTTGCAGGACTTGCTAGAGAAGGGCTTTATCAGGCCTAGTGTTTCTCTTTGGGGTGCGTCGGTGTTATTTGTGAAGAGGAAGAATGGTTTGATGCAGATGTGTATTGATTACCGGCATCTAAACAAAGTGACGATAAAGAATAAGTATCCACTACCGAGGATTGATGATTTGTTTGACCAGCTCCAGGGAGCAAGGGTGTTCTCAAAGATAGACTTGAGATCTGGCTACCATCAGCTGAAGATTAGGGCGTCTGATGTCCCTAACACAGCATTTCGCACTCGGTATGGGCACTATGAGTTTTTAGTCATGTTATTTGGGCTAACCAATGCCCCAACAACATTTATGGAGTTGATGAACCGAGTGTTCAGGCCTTATCTAGTCTTGTTCGTGATAGTCTTTATAGCTGATATCCTTGTGTACTCCCGCAATCAAGAGGAGCACAAGCAGCACCTTAGAGTGGTTCTTCAGACTCTGAAAGATAGTCAGCTATATGCTAAGTTTTCAAAATGCGAGTTCTGGTTGAGTTCGGTTG
>MU750617.1:27822-44794 GCA_026770625.1 Nicotiana glauca | reverse complement strand
CCCCCCCCCCCCCCCCAAGTGTTCGAATGCGAAGAATGCGAATTGGAACACTAGAAGTCTCGCTCCTTTGAAGATCCCACTAATGAATGGTTGGATAATCTTTGGTCTGATAGTTTCACTTCTCGTTAGGAAATTTACTATAAAGCCAAATATTATCTAACCACCCCCTAGTGTCTTGCACTCGTGAATGGTCGAGTAACCTTTGGCCCGATAGAAAGCTTTATTTCCCGGTAGGAACTTTGCTACTGAGCAAAATATTATCTAACCATCCCGTAGCGGCTCATTATGAGATTTTCATTGCCTCCTCATTAAAAGTCTTGCAGAAAAACCTAATTGGGACAAAAACTAGACAAAGGGAAAAAGAGTACAGTGCAAACTTTAAGTATAAGTGGTGTTCATCAGTAATACTATCTTTGAGGTGCGCTACATTCCAGTTGTTCGGCAATTTTACTTTGTCTTGATTTTCTAGTTCATATGATCCTTTCTTAGTGATAGTTGAAACCAGCCAGGGGCCTTTCAACCTAGGACCCAGCTTTCCTGCGTTGAGCTCTCGTTATTTTAAGTCACTTTCAATAAAACAAAATCTCTCACTTTGGAATAGCAGAGATTCGCTCTTCGATTATAATATATTTCCATTCTTTTTTTCTAGACCGCCATAATCATATGCACTAAGTCCCTGCGTTCGTCAAGGATCTCCAATATAACCAACAATGCTTCATTGTTTGTTTCTTCATCCGCCCGAAAGTATCTCAGTATAGGTTCTCCCACTTCCACCAGGATCAATGCTTCTGCTCCATATAAAAGAGAGAAAGGTATCTCTCTCATGCTTGATTTGTCCATTGTTCGGTTTGCCCATAGAACTCCTGGTAACTCTTCGGGCCACTTGCCTTTGGCTGCTTTTAATCTCTTTTTGAGATTTTGAAAGACCGCCTTATTTACCGATTCTGCTTGGCCGTTTGCACTCGGGTGGTACGGTGAAGATGTGATTCTTTTGATTTTCAAGTATTCAAGGAATTCAGTGACCTTTGCGCCTATAAATTATGGCTCGTTGTTCCAGGCTATCTCGTTTCGTATTTCAAACCTGAAAATTATGTTCTCCCACAGGAAATCGACCACTTTGCGCTCGCCGATTTTCTAGTAAGGACTTGCTCAATCCACATAGAGAAATAGTTAGTTGAATTAAATGAACTCTTACCTTAACGGGAGCCAGCGGCAACAAATTGAATATTTTCATCCCCTATTTCATGAATGGCCAGGGCGTCAATACTGAATGCACTAGTTCTACTGGTTGATGTACCAATAGCGCGTGGCGTTGACACTTGTCATATTTATGAACAAATGTCTTAGTGTCTTGTTCCATCCAAAGCTAGTAGTACCTTCCTTAATTAGCTTTAATACAAGCGAGCCCGTACCCGAGTGATTTCAACAAATTCCTTCATGAACTGGCGTTATTAGCTTCAGAGGCTCCTAAACATCAGGCCCATAGGCCTTTCAAATGTTTTCTATACAATTGGCCTCCCCTGAAGAAGTAATGGGTTGCTTTAGTGCATAGAACCCGAGATTCCTTAGGATCTTTGGGTAGTTTTCCCTGCTCAATATAGTCAATGATCTTATTTCTCCAGTCCCAGACGAAATTGGTCGCATTTAATTCATAATAGCCATCCACATCTAATATCGGATGCAAAAGTTGCACGGTCATACCGTATTCTGATCCTTCATTTCCATGGACGAGCCTAGATTGGCCAGTGTGTCTATTTCCACAATTTTTTTTCTCGAGATGTGCATGATTGACCATTTCTTGAACCGTGGGAGCAGAGTCCGGACTTCTATTATATATTTTTTCATGTGTTCCTTTTTGGTGTCAAAGATCTCGTATACCTGATTTACTACCAATTAGGAATCACACTTCATTTATGTGACCTTGGAGTCCAGTCCCTGGACCAGCTTAAGTCCTACAATTAAAGCCTCATACCTAGCTTCATTGTTAGACAAGGGAACACTTCTTATGATTGCCTCAGGGTTTCTTCTGAAGGAGTGATTAATACTACACAAATCCTGGACCCTTCTACATTGGAATCTTTATCCGTGAATAAGGTCTAGACTCCTGATGTCGATTTCGACACCATCACCACTTCTTTGGTAGCCAAGGTCCATAGTCCAGGACTGAAATAGGCCACAAAGTCGGCCAAAACTTGTTAATTGATCGGAGTCCTAGGTTTATACTCTATGTCAAATTCACTCATTTGGACTGCCACTTGTCCAGTCGAGCTGAAAGTTTGGGTTTGTGAAGGATATTCCACAGGGGAAAGGTTGTCACCGCGGCTATCACGTGGTATTGAAAATAAGGCAAAAGCTTTCGAGCAGTAACTACGAGAGCTAAGGCCAATTTTTCGAGGTGTGCGTAACGCGTTTTGGCTCTTATTAAATTTTTACTAACATAATAAATAGGAGATTCCGTACCTACATTTTCTTGGACTAAAATGACACTTACCGCTACCTCCGATACCGCTAAGTAAATTAGCAACTTTTTGCCTTCCTCCGATTTAGATAATAAGGGAATGCTCGATAAATACCTTTTCAAATCTTTCAAAGCCTGTTGACATTCCAAAGTTCATTCGAAGTTGTTCTTCCTTTTTTGAAATGAAAAAGTGATGGTATTTTTCTACACACCAGGAAATGAACCTGCTTAAAGCGGTCAATCTCCCTGTTAACCTCTGAACCTCTTTCATATTTGATAGCTAATCGGGAATGTCCTCAATGGCTTTAATTTTATTGGGATTGACTTCGATCCTCTTCTGTGACAGCATGAACCCCAAGAACTTACCGGAGTTGACTCTAAATGCATAATTTTTGGGGTTAAGCTTCATGTTGTATTTTCTTAAGATGTCACAGATTTTTTGGAGGTGTTTAAGATGATCACCTGAGTTCAATAACTTGACCAACACATCATCTATGTAAAATTGCATTGTTTTCTCTATTTGATTTTCAAACAATTTATTCACAAGCCTCAGATAAGTGGCTCCGACGTTCTTAAGCCCGAAAGGCATCATATTATAGCAATATGTGCCACATTTCGTTAAGAACGAAGTTTTTTCCTGATCCTCCAGGTTCATTTTGATTTGGTTGTACCGGGAATATGCATCGAGGAAACTCATCAACTCACGCTCGATCGTCGCATCAATCATTTGATCAATATTTTGGCAATGGGAATGAGTATTTTGGGCATGCCTTATTCAGATCCTTATAATCTGTGCACATGAAAAATTTATTATTCTGTTTTTGGAACTACTACTACATTAGCCAGCCAACCAGGATACTTTACCTCCCACTTTGAACCGATATCAAGCAATCCAGTTACCTCTTCTTTGACAACCCTATTTCTTAGCTCGTTGATAGGGTGTTTCTTCTGCCTTATCAAAGAGATGTCGGGATCTGGGATTACTTGTACATGGCCACCTCTAGTGGGACACCTGTCATATCCAAATGCGACCATGTAAAACAATCGACATCAATTCTAGAAATTCTATAATTCTTGACCCAAGTGGAATTTCCTCTCTATGAATTTTTTGAACAATGTGAATTGTTCAAGTACTTCCATTGTGAATTTTGTTGAGTCTGTTTCTTCGGGTACTTGATAGGATTCCGATGACTCCCTTCCTTTGTTGACTTTATTTGGCTCAGGGGAAGGAGTCAGTCCCTGCAATTGCTATGCCACATATTCCTTCCTTTTGCTACTGGAAATCGAGATCACATTGATCTCCCTTATCGCCGATTTATCTCCTCTTATTTATTTATTTCCCTCTAAAGTTGGGAATTTCATACGTTGATGGTATGTTAACAACACAACCTTTATCTCATGTAGCAATGGTCTTCCAAGAATAAGATTGTAGCTCATATTACCGTCTACTACTTCAAATAGGGTCATCTTGATTACTCCTTCGTCATTCGTGGGAATCTCCCCTCAAAATGTCATGCTTGCTAAGTTGAACCCAACGATGAGCTTTGCGGATGGAATGATGCTTCAGATTAGCTTGACTTGTTCCAGCACTCTCTGCTGGATAATATTGGTTGAACTTCCTAGGTCCACCAAAACACAATTAATTATAAAATCTAAAACATTAAGAAAATTACTAGGGAATCATTGTGTGGTAGCAGGAGTCTATCTGTGTCCTCCTACGTAAAGGTGATATCGTCCTCGGCGAATTCCTGGAGTCTCTTGCTGCCGGTCATCGATACCTTGTCTTTTTCGTTGCCAAAAAGGTTACGCCATTAATCTCATTCCCTCTAAAAATCATGTTGATCGTTAGAAAAGAAGGATATTCTCCTACTTTTGAGGGTTACGTGTTATCCTAGTTGCGACTATAGTTATTCATAGCCTGGTCGCTTAAGAACTCTCAGAGATGGCCATTTTTTAACAATGTCGTCACCTCCTCACACAGATGTCGACCATCCCTAGTCTGGTGGCCGTTAATCCCATGATACTCATACCATAGATTAGGATCCCTCTAACTAGGGTTGGATTTTATCAGCCTTGGGAACCATGCTTTCTTAATGTTCTTCATCACCGATATTAGTTCCACTATGCTGACATTGAAGTTATACTCAGATAATCTAATGTAGGTGGAATCCTGAGAGGCCGATACCTCTTTGTCCTTCAATAATATATTATTTTTGCCACAATCCGCTCTTTTATTGGTAGTAAACCTATCTGCTAACCGAAAACCTCTATTGCATTATTCGGTCCTTTCGCAGGGATAATACTGACCTCTAGAAGTCCGCTGATCTGTGTAGAAATCATCCTTCATATTTTCCTTATTCTTCTCTTGGTACCGACCTTGGTTGATGCTAGGAACTGAGATGGTCATCCTATATTCTTATCTTCGATTCATAGCGGTTGTTGACATCTGCCCATGTTGTCGTAAGGAACTCTTCCAGGTTTTCTTTCAGTTTTCGGGAAGCGTCAGAGCTCCTTGGATTCACCCTTTGAGTAAATGACTTAGTTACCCAATCGTTTGGCATGACCGATAGCAGCATCCTTTCCTTCTGAAATCTGGTCACGAACTTTCGCAGTAACTTGGACTATCCTTTCACAATTCTAAATATATCGGCCTTTCAGGCCTGCATCCTTCTGGACCCAGCATGGGCTTTGATAAAAATAATTTGCAAGCATCTCGAAGGAATCTATTGAATTCTTGGGTAAAAATGAATAGCATATTAGGGACACTTTCGTAAGGGTCTTTCCGAACTTCTTTAGCAAGATTTACTCAATCTCGTGTAGAGCTAAGTCTTTTCCTTTCACTGTCATTGTACAAGTGGTGATGTGCTCCTGAGGATCCGAGGTCCCATCATATTTTGGTATGTTTGGCATTTTGAACCATTTCAGGATTATCTCTAGTGTTGCACTTGGTTTGAACGGCAACTAGGTGTATTTCTTTGAGTTTGGTCCTTTCAACACTGGCGGTGTACCTAAGATTGGATCCATTCGGAATTTTATTTCCTTGATAAATCACATGAGTTCAATTTTAAAGGGATCATTCTCATTATTGTAACCATATCCGTTGACGTCCCCCCTCCCCATAGTCTATCTCACCCATCGGGGTATTGTTATCAACCATTTGTGGTGTTTGGTTTGCGGGAGCACGGGAGGAACTGGACCTCTTCCATTTGCATTGTAGGAAGCATCTGATAACTCATGTTTTAACTTTGTCAAGATCTAATATTGTCACAATAGATGGCCCATAATAGCCATTTGTTGTTCCCTCAAGATTCCCATTGTTTTTGCAACGTGCTCAACTTCAGCATCATCAAGAGTTGCCTCCCTAATGTGTTGTGGATATTGCTCGCCATGGACCTGTGTGGCTTCATGCCCCTCATTGCGGGTATCGCTGATCGAATCTTTGTGTTGAGGCTGATTTTCTTGGGCTTCAATGTTATGCGTGGTATTGATATCATTATCTGCCATTTTTATGATTTTTCGCTCAGAACCAAAGAATTAAATAGGTTAGTAATAGATGTAGGGATCAACTCAATTACGCAACCGTCTAACCCCCACGATGAGCGCCAAACTGTTTACCCGTAAAGTGGTACAATTAAATTTGTGACATAATTTATAGACAACCGAATCGATTTGATTCCAAAATGTTTAATAAATTAAATAAAATGCAAGACTTAGCATTGGAATCGAGATAAGGCAATAGATAGCTTAGTTTCAGGAGTAGAGCTTCCGGAGGCGGTAATGCGAATATCAATAGAAAAGAAATAAGATAATATTGAGCTTTTGAGTAATCTATAGCATAAGTTTGTTAGAAAATTCCTTTCCTTACAATGGCTATTGAAGTTACTATTTATAGTTGTACCTAGGGAATAAGATACTAGGATCAAGCCCCACTTTAATGACAATTATGGAGGGTCATTGAAGAATGTGTAATGCTAGGTTATGAATGCAAAAATTCTCTATAACATACTGTGTATTTAATATTGCAGAATATTCTTCATTGAATGTTATCCGGTGGCAGGTGTTGATACCCAATTTTTCCTTTGGACCCCCCGACTCCTACCTTTCCACTTAATATAATTAGTTACTTGCCTTAATTAGTTTTTCCTTGCCTTGCCTGCATTGCTACTTAATTCTTACTGATTGTTTCCTTAGTTTGAAAACTTTCTGAACGTAGCCTTAATTATCTATTCTATATTGGTACTATTTTGAAATCTTTCCTTATTTGTTATACTCCAGCTGTGTATGATTTCTTTCCTTACTTGTCACCTCTCTTTACCATTTACACTGACTCCCTTAATTAAAGGGAGATTTTTTATACTGAGTGCTATAATTACCGAAGAATTGATTCTTGCCTTATTCTAACTAATTTCCAAACTACTATATAAATGACTCCCTTCTGCAGTCTTAACACATGAACAATTATACTGTTTTGAACTCTCTCTTACACACATACGTACTCTCTTACTTGCTACTAAGTCGGCTGCAAGCAAAAACTGAATGATTACATTGCTTTACTACTCTATTGTTCTACTGCTCCACACACTACTGCTCTACTTCCCTTTATTGTACTGCTCTTCACTCCTCACTCTGCACTTATTCTTTCATTTTTACTTGTATGTTTTCAGTTTAACTTACAACGTTCAAAACAATATGTCTCTATTTGTATTGCAGTTCCTTTTGTTTCTCTTATGCTTTTACTTGTGGTTTTATTGTCTTCCTTGCAATTAGCATGCCTATTTTGCCATGTGGTTATCCCTTCCCTATAATTCAACATGTCTACTACTTTCTTACATTTTCCACTATTATTCTTCCCCACCCCCTAAACCCCAATACATTATAAGCATGACACCTAGTTACTATGTGATTCTGAACCCTTCCCCCCTAAACCTAATGTGTAACTTTGTTTAGCACCCCTTAATCTAATGTTGTTAAGCTCCTGGCATGAAAATTTTGTGATAGACTATTGTTGTGACTATTTAAGTTAAGTAGTACTTCTCTGGTGTTAAACTATGTGTAAACATGCTTTCATATATGAACTACTTATCCCCAATACCTCCTTTCCCTATTAGTGTTTGAACTATGTATGTTGATTTGGTTTTGAGCTGCCGATTGTCCTGTTTCTGTTCTTCTTCAAACTGGTTTTCACTAAGGCAAACTCTTCTATTGCTTTTCAAAACTTATTTCAACCTAATCATTGTCAAAACTATTTCCAACTCAAATCTTTTAAATCTATGTCAAGCACTCTCACTCTACAGTTAAACCATTAAGTTCTGCCCCTTTTGTGAGAGCCTTGCCTTGGGACACTTGAGCTCCCTCTGAGCTTGGACACACAAAAGCAAGCCTTTCCACACTGAACTTACTCTGTCTTTGCTATGAAAGCTGGGTGTGAGCACTGCCCCGGATACTTTGAGGTCCTTAGGGAACTCTGACACACCCAGATATGAGAAAGGCTATAGAACAATCTTAGCACATGAGGTGATTTATTACATAACTCAGGGAGGAAGTCCTAATCAGGTGCTGAAGGTTTGGGCATGTTTCAAGCTCTCTATAGTGTAATTTTTACTTTTCTTATGTAATTCATTTCAATATTGGTCTATAATAATTTGTTGTAAACAAGTATTGGGGTTGGCTAGTGAAAGGGGAAGGGTACTTATACATGTTATTAACATCAATGGGTAGAACCATGTCTTAGGTTTACATTCCCTATGTGTGCATTAGAATCCATGTATGAGATCAACCCATTCAAAGCATGTCATTCATTAGGTTTACTGTTTCAGCATCTCATTTGGCATCACTTTACCACTTAGAATCCCTGCTTTAGGCTAAATAACAGCATCAACATAAAATTGTTGCTCCTCCATGTCTTGAAATCATACTATAACGTTTGGGAATTTAGAAATCATGCTTTAGGAACCTGAAATCATTCTATATCTTCATATGTGCGTATTGGATACCCTATTTTAGTATCTCGTTTACACTCGCTCAGTTACACCTAGTTAAACTACAAACGCATGAAAAATACACAATCTGATTATCTTGTTTAAGTGAAACTGGTCACAATCCCTGTATGTCTTTGCAACATTTAGAATAGCGTGCTTTAGGTCAAATAAACTCCAAAACTGTTTTAATAATTCTGGTAACTACTGCCTATTATTTCATGCCTAGGCAAACCTTAGGTAATCAACTTTGAAATTAAACCAGAACTGTCTTTGTGATTAATTTTTAATTGTGAGTATGTTAATATCAGTAGACAAGCCTGATTCGGACTTCTTTTCTAAGTCATGTAATAAATCCGAATCGGCTGTTATCAGTTAGATACCATGCATAGAATCTGAATTTAGACCTTAATTGTATATAAGTCATGTTGTTTATGTGTACTGTGAGTGGAGGTTTATATGAGCCTTTCCTTTGTACTTCATGCTCCCCTAAATTGAATTTATTATATGTCGCTTAGTATTTTACCTTTAAATTTAAGGTTCTACCTAGAACCCCCTACTTATAGGATAGGAGTTCTAAATTCCTCCGAGACTGATAAGAATGGACGGGTAAGAGCAAGCAATAGGGGTCGAGACCAACCTTCACTTTAATTACCTTCACGGGATGGGGAAGGGTAGATATAGATATGATGGCCGGTGCATTAATACCACATGTAGCCCCTCTTTGAGGAGTTTCATACCGGGTATTGCATTGATGTGATACATATTATAGAAAAACCTAGGACACCTCCATTTATATTCACAAATATGCTTAGAATGTAATTCTTTTCAAAATCTAGCTTTTTCATTAGTTGTTTTCTTACACTTGTGTATTTAAACTTAAATCCCATATTATTTAAGCCCTACTTGTCTATTTGCTAATTGTACAAATTCACAAAAATTGTTTGGCCGGGAACCACACTAGTGGATCCTGATGGGTGCCTAACACCTTCTCCTTAGGATAATTTCAGGCCCTTACCCTATCTCTAGTTACCAAACGTAGTTATAGATGATCTTTATAGATGCCTTAATGCACCTTAAATTGTTAGGTGGCGAATCTTCAAAAATGCAAACCCCCTATCCAAAAGGAAAGAGTTGTCCCCATCAAAATATCAATATCCCAATTTGTCAAGAAAAAATGGGGCGCGACAGCATGGCGACTCTACTGGGGATATCTAGGCTATTACCATTTCATACCATTTTTGTGAATCTACACCCCTCCTATGTGCAATTATTTATTTAATTCCTATACGCAAACGCGATGCACTAGGCCATCAACTCTATGCAAACGCGAGCCTTCCTTCGCGAACGCAAAGGACAAAATAGGCCTGCACTGCTGCTGCATTTTCTGCTGCAAATTTTCAAGTTTAAACTCTCTGCTAGCTACCCGAAATCACCCCAAGGCCCCCGGGACCTCAACCAAAAATACCGACGCAGCCCATAACATCATACAAACTTATTCCAATCATCAAAACACATCAAACAACACAAAAATCATCAATGCACCACGGATTCAAGCCTAAGTTTCTCAAATTCTTCCGAAACTCACATTCGATCAAAAACCCAACCAAATGGCGTCCGAATGACCTGAAATTTTGCACACACATTAAAATTCACATATTGAAGCTACATCAACTCTCGGAGTTCCATTCCAACCCTCGGATCAAAATCTCACCTATCAACCGGAATTCGCTAAAATACTAACTTCGCCAATTCAAGCCTAATTCTACACCGGGCATCCAAAATCAATTCCGACCGCACTCCTAAGTCACAAATCATCCCCCGAAGCTCACCGAATCACCGGAAATCACATCCAAACGTTCTACTCATAAGTCAACATCTGGTTGACTTTTCCAACCTTCCTTAAAGAGACTAAGTGTCTCATTTGTTATCAAAAATCAATCCAAATCAACTCTAACACACCACATATCGATAACGAAATATGAAGAAGAATGAAATGGGGAAACGGAGCAATAACACATGAGGCGACGGGCCAAGTCATCATATGAGATGCAAAAATCTTCAAGGAAACGTGAATCAACATTCACCTATCTCCGTCAGAGAAGAAAGAATACACAGAATTTCTAAAGGAGTATAAGTACATATTCGTCTGGTCATATGATGACATGACTGGTCAGAGTAGGTCTATTGTGGCTCATAAACTGCTAACCGATCCAATGTCTCCACTAATAAAGCAAAAGCACAGAAAGTTCATATGAGTTTGAAAATCAAGGAATAAGTCACCAAATAGATCAATGCTAAAGTTATCATGGTTGTAGAACACCCAACATGGTTATCCAACATTGTGCCACTACCAAAGAAGGATGGGAAGATCAGGGTCTATGTCGACTACCGGGATCTCAACTGGGACACTCCGAAAGAGACTTCCCTTTGCCAAATATACACATCCTAATTGACAATTGCACCAAGCATGAGATACAATCATTCGTAAATTGCTTCGTTGGTTATCATCAGATCTGGATGGATGAGGAAGATGCTGAGAAAATAGCTTTCATTACACCGTAGGGAGTGTACTGTTACAAGATAATATTATTCGGCCTGAAGAATGCAGGGGCCACCTACATGAGGTCTATGACTACTATCTTTCATGATATGATACACAAGGAAATAGAGATATATGTAGATGATGTTATTATGAAATACAAGAAGGCCACTGACCACGTAGAAGATCTGAGAAAGTTCTTCAATAGACTCCGGAGATACAACCTGAAACTAAACCCCGCAAAGTGCGTATTTGGGGATCCTGCTGGGAAATTGCTTGGGTTTATTTTGCACTGCCGAGGAATAGAACTGGATATATCGAAAGTCAAATCCATTGAAGAACTACCACTGCCAAAGAACAAGAAGGATATGATGAGTTTCTTGGGAATGCTTAACTACATCAGCTGATTCATAGCACAGTCTACAGTTATATGTGAGCCTTTCTTTAAGATGTTAAATAAGGACACCGCCACCAAATGGACCGATGACTTCCAAAAGGCCTTCTACAAAATCAAGTAGTTCATGTCAACACTACCAGTCTTAGTCCCGCCTGAGCCAGGTAGACCCTTATTACTCCATATTGCAATGTTAGATAGAACTTTTGGCTGCGTTTTGGGGTAGCATGTTGAAACAGGGAGGAAGGAGCAAGCCATTTATTATCTCAGTAAGAAGTTCACCCTATACGAGTCCTGATATTCTCTATTGGAACGCATCTGTTGTGCTTTGACTTGGGTAGCTCAAAAGCTGAGACATTACTTATGTGCATATACTACATATCTCATATCGAGAATGGATCCCTTGAAGTACATATTTAAAAAGCCCATGCCCACTAGCAAGCTAGCCAAGTGGAAAATCTTGTTGAGTGAGTTCCACATTGTTTACGTAACTCAGAAAATGGTCAAAGGACAGGAACTAGCAGACCACATTGCTAAAAACCCTGTGGATGGAGGTTACAAATGCCTAAAAACGTATTTTCCTGATGAAGAGCTATCATTCATAGGAGAAGACATTGCGGAATCCTATGACGGTTAGAGAATGTTCTTCGATGGAGCAGCGAACTTCAAAAGATTTAGCATATGAGCAGTCCTAATATCAAAAACCGAGCAGTGTCACACCTCATTTTTCGCTACACCTACGAGGACGTAAAGGAGTTTTTCCACTTAAAGGACAGTCGGAACGAGATTTATTATTAAGATTCAGAGTCGCCACTTGGGAGATTAATGGTGTCCCAAGTCACCGGTCGAACCCCGAATCGAGGAAATTATGAATCTGTTAACAGTCCGCGAACCAGAAATCCGAGTAAAGAATTCTGTTAACCCGGGAGAAGGTGTTAGGCATTCTCAGGTTCTGTGGTTCTAGCACGGTCGCTCAACTGTTGTATTTGATTTTATCTGATTTCAAAATATGTTTTAACTTATGTGTCTTTTATTCGTAACTTGTTTTTATTTTTATTTTAATAAGAGTTGCAACATCGTGAAAACGTGTCTCGAACCACGTCGCACTAGTGCACCCGCAGTTTTTGACACATTTGTACAGATCTAAGAAGTTTAAGAGACTATTTTACTTGTTTTTATGGAAGATCTCAAAATTTTTGAGTGGCTTGTCATCTTCCTAAACTAGGGTTTCTGAAAATCCTTTTCTTTGAAATGCTTTCTGGGTTTAAGTGCTTAATCCCCTATGTCTATGTGTTTTGACTGATTTTGTTGAGTTCTTCCTTGACCCTAACTAGCCTATGTCAAAAACCCCAATTTTTAGGGTTCTTTGTTTGGTTTCTATGTATTATCATGACTTACTCATTCTCATGTTTCTTTTGAGTTCTTGTGATTTCTTGTGACTGCCTTGCGTTGATATACTTTTACTGAGTTTCGCAACCTAGACTTATACCAATTTTATGTGTCTATGTTCATCTTGACTGTTCCCATCAAGACTTGCATCTTTCTCACTCATTCAATATCGTTTGATCTTTATGTTTTGCTACAGTTGTGTGTCTATTCTTGACTACCCATGTCTTACTCTATTTATATGTTAAACATGCTGACTCTTTTTCATGACTTTCTCTTTGATTGATTCTGAATTCCTTATACTTACTTGGTGTGATTTGAACATTTTCCTTTGGACCCCCAGACTCCTACCTTTCCACTTAATTTGATTAGTTGCTTGCCTTAATTAGTTTTCCTTTGCCTCGTCTGCATTGTTACTTAATTCTTACTGATTGTCTCCTAAGTTTAAAAACTTTCTGAACCTAGCCTTAATTACCTATTCTATACAGGTACTATTTTGAAATATTTTCTTATTTGTTATACTCTAGCCGTGTATGATTTCTTTCCTTAATTGTTGCCTGCTCTTTACCATTTACACTGACTCTCTTAAATTAAGGGAGATTCAAACCAATTTTTATACTGAGTGCTCTAATTACTGAAGAATTGATTCTTGCCTTATTTTAACCAGTTTTCAAACTACTATATAAATGACTCTCTTCTACAGTCTTAACACACGAATAAATATATTGTTCTGAACTCTCTTACGCACATACATACTCTCTTACTTGCTACTCAACCAGTTGCAAGCCAAAATTGATTAACATGGCTCTATTGTTCTAAAGCTCTACACACTACTGCTCTACTTCCCTTCATTGTACTGCTCTTTACTCCTCACTTTGCACTTATTCTCTCATTTTTACTAGTATATTTTCAATTTAACTTACAGTATCCAAAACAATATGTCTCTATTTGCATTACATTTCCTTTTGTTTCTCTTATGCTTCTACTTGTATTTCAACTATCTCCCTTGCAATTAGCATGTCTATTTTTCAATGTGATTACCCCCTCTCCTATAATTCAACGCGTCTACTGCTTTCTTATATTTCTACTATTATTCTACCCTACCCACTAACCCCCAATACATTATAACCATGACACCTAGTTACTATGTTATTCTAAACCCTTCCCCCCAAGCCTAATGTGTAACTCTATTTAGCACACCTTAATCTAATATTGTTAAGCTCCTGGCATGAATACTTTGTGATAGGCTATTGCTGTGACTATTTATGTTCTGTAGTACATCTCTGGTGTTAACATGTGTGTAAACATGCTTTCGCATATGAACTACTTGTCCCTAATTCCTCATTTCCTTGTTTGTGTTTGAACTATGTATGTTGATTTGGTTTTGAGTTGCTGATTGTCTTGTTTTTTTTTCTTCTTCAAACTGGTTTTTATTAAGGCAAACTCTTCTATTGCTTTCCGAAACTTATTTCAACTTCTTTATATAGTTTCTAAACACATTGATAGTCTTCTAACCACATTTTGACTATTATTCTAATTTACAACCTTCAATTATTATACTAACATAATGTCCAGTTTGAAATGAAGGTTATATTGAACCGAAACACCTTCATGTTTTTTTATGGGTTCAAAGAAATTACATACTACATTTAAATAAAGATTCTACTCCAACACAACTCTTTTAAATCTATGTCAAGCACTCTCACTCTACTCTTAGACCACTAAATTCTGCCCTTTTGTGTGAGTCTTGCCTTGGGACCCTTGAGCTCTCTCTGAACTTGGACACACAAAAATTGGCCTTTTCACACTGCACTTACTCTATCTTGGCTATGAAATCCGGGTGTGAGCACTACCTGGGATCCCTTGAGGTCCTTAGGGAACTATGACAAACCAGATATGAGAAAGGCTATGGAACAATGTTGGCACTTGAGGTGATTTATTACATAACTTAGGGAGGAATTCCTAATCAGGTGCTAAAGGTTTGGGCCTGTTTCAGGCTCTCTATAGTGTAATTTATACTTTTCTTATTTAATTCATTTCAGTATTGGTCTATAATAATTTGTTGTAAATAAGTATTGGAGTTGGCTAGTGAAAAGGGGAGGGTAGTTATACATGCCATTAACATCGATGGGTAGAAACCATGTATTTGGTTTACATTCCCTACGTGTACATTAGAATCCATGTGTAAGATTAACCTATTCAAAATATGTCATGCATTAGATACCATGTTCTTAGGTTTACTGATTCAGCATCTCATTCGGCATCACTTTACTACTTAGAAACCCTACTTTAGGATAAATAAGCGCATCAACATAAAATTGTTGCTCTTGCACGTCTTGAAATCATGCTGTAACTTTTGGGCATTTAGAAATTTTTTTTTGGGAACCTGAAATAATTCTGCATCTTCGTATATGCATGTTAGATACCCTATTTTAGGATCTCATTTACACTCGCTCAGTTACACCTAGTTAAACTACGAACGCATGAAAATGACACTAAACAGTCTCATGTTTGATTATCTTGTTTAAGTGAAACTGCTCACAATCATTGTATGTCTTTGGAACATTTAGAACAGCATGCTTTAGGTCAAATAACCTCCAAAACTATTTTAATAATTCTGGTAACAATTGCCTATTATTTCACACCTAGGCAAGCCTTAGGTAATCAACTTTGAAATAAAACCAGAACTGTCTTTGTGATTAATGTTTAATTGCTAGCATGTTAAAATCAGTAGGCAAGCCTAATTTGGACTTCTTTTCGGAGTCATGTAATAAATCTGATTTGGCTGTTATCACTTAGATACCATGCATGGGATCTGAATTTAGACCTTAATTGTGTATGAGTCATGTTGTTTATGTGTATTGTGTGTGGAGGTATATTTGAGCCTTTCATTTTATCTTTCATGCTCCCTTTAATTGAAGTCCTACTTGTTTATTATATGTCGCTTAGTATTTTACATTTAAACTTGAAGATCCGCATAGAACCCCCCCTTCTTATAAGATAGGAGTCCTAAATTCCTCCGGAACTGATAGAAATGGGCGGGTAACAACATGTAATAGAGGTCGAGACCAACCTTCTCTTTAATTACATTTACGGGGCGTGGAAATGTAGATATGGATATGATGACCGATGTATTAATACCATGTGTAGCCCCTCTTTGAGGAGTGTCATATCGGATATTGCATTGATGTGATCCATATTATAGACAAACCTAGGACACCCCTTTTACATTCACAAATATGCTTAGATTGTAATTCTTTTAAACAAATCTAGCTTTTCCATTAGTTTTTTCTTATATATGTGTATTTAAACTTAAATCCCTTATTATTTGAGCCCTACTTGTTTATTTTCTAATTGTACAAATTCACAAAAATTGTTTGACCGGAAAACACACCAGTGGATCCTGAGGGGTGCCTAACACCTTACTCTTCAAAAATGCCAAACCTCTTTCCAAAGGAAAGAGTTGTCCTAAGAAAAATATCATAAACCCGATTTCGCGAGAAGGGGGGGGGGGAGGGGGGGAGCGACAACAGGCATTCATTTGTCTTCACTGGCAATCTTCCCTCCGGTGGCTTCCTGGTGCCAACCAAAACTGATGCCCCTGCTCTTGATTTCCATGTGTCTCGCTTTCGATCTGTCTCTGATTCCACGCATCGCTCTATTACATGAGTATTTAATATGAATCAATTTTACCCTATTCAAACTATTAAGTTCAGTTCTTTAATTTTCTTCTTAAACCTATAAATAGAGTCTTTAAACTTATGAAATTTAGACCCTATATCTTTTGGATATTGATCATTGATATGAAGTTAGTCTAATTTTTAGGAATTTTTACCTAGCTATCCTATATTAGAAATATATTTACTACCTTTATTTAGGTTCCTTATTAATTAGTTTATATACCTATATTTACCAATTTTATACAAAACCATAAAAAGGAGGAAATGGAATATACCTTAAATATTGGATATCAATTACACATAATCCACTATATTTAAGATACTCTTCTTTTTTCCAAGGAAAACTATATCTGTCTTTGTAGTTACCCAAAATCATCACCTCTCTTTGTACTTACCCAAAAATCATCATAGTAGAAACCCACTAAAATCCAATATCATCACCTCTCTTTGTACTTAACCACAGTAAGAAACCCATTGATACCCATAATCTTTCTAACCCAAAAATCTCGCTTACTCACTCATCTTCCAATGTTATCC
>MU750617.1:4427-17367 GCA_026770625.1 Nicotiana glauca | reverse complement strand
TTTTTTTTTTTTTTTTTAAATTCTCTTACAACTTTCAAAAAATTAAAATAATGTTTTTTTTGTGATTAATCTTTATACTTCGTTTCCGAAAACTTTAAAAAATAGAATATTGACATCTAATTAGGCGTGGAGACTCTTGAACCTAGGAGTGTCATCTAACACCATTTTGTCAAAAAAAGAAGAAGTTAAATATACATGTATAAATTAAACTTAATAAACAATATGTATATATAGAATAATTCGACACCTGTTAAAAAACAATGCAAAGTGACTTCAAATTTGACTAGGAATTAAAACCTTATAGAATCCCAACAACAACATCCCAATGTATATGGAGTATGAGGACGGTAATGTATATATAAATTTTACTCCTACCTCTTAAAAGAAGAGATAGAGCGGATTCAGAATTTTAAGCTTAGGTGTTCCTACAGAAATCTCAAGTTAATATATAATAATAACTGGATTAACTGATTGGATTCCAAGCTAAATATTTCTATATATTTAATGAATTTTTCAATACAAATACAGAATTTAGACAAAAGTTACTGGGTTTAATGTGAACTCGTAACTAATGCACTGCATCCGCACCTAAGTAGAGAGGCTATTTCCGATAAACTCTCGTTTAAAACGTTACAGAAACCCAAAAGCCCAAATATGAACGAGTATTCAAACCAAATCATGGCAATAGACTGACAAATATTGCTCGATCAAAATTTTGTATACGCAAGCATAAACTAACCTGTATAGCCACATTTTTGGAGGAGAGAACCAAGAACCTTTAGACAAACCACATTGTCATCAATGGCAAGAACTTTTAATCCTTTTGTAAACTGGGATTTTCGTTTCTCATTCACAAGCGATGTATTTAAGCACTCCTCATTGGTAACAAGGGACATGGTCATTGGTAAATAACCCTAAAACAGACCGTGCTAAGAATCTATGCAAGTAGATTTTGATATCTCTATAATATGGAAATTAATTTTTAACTGGGAGATCAAGTATTATAAACTAGGTTTTAAGAGATCTTATAAAATTTGGTCCATAATTATTTAAGGAAAGGAAATATTGTGCTTCCATATTAGAGTATTTATTTTGTCCTTTGACGTTTTTCTTGTAGCCTAAGAGATAGGAGTATAAAAATTATTAATATCAAGTGAATACACCAAATTCAGTTAACTCTAGAAATAAGTCAGTATCAAACAATTTTAACTCGTTACCTTTATGCGTACCATTAAGCAATTGGATGGTTGTTTTTTTATTTTTATTTTTTATAAAGGCGCCCAGGGACATTGATTATTTTTATGCATTAAAAGTAAAGGAGTTATTATAGAGTCGGACTGACAGTAGTATGTGAGTTAGAGTTGCTCCCTAACTTCGCTCGTGTGAATCACTCGGTTTCCTTCACAGTAGACATGTCTAACTTCCGATTGGTTCAAAGCATCTAATAGGAACCTGCAATCGTATAGAAGATTAGCATTAGCTTTAGTATGAGAATTGTCATGCAGTAATTGTAGTAATACCTGGCTATCTGTTTTCACTATAAGTAGAATTCGATTTTTTGTGAACGCAAGTTGCAATTCCTTCAGAAGGGTGATGATTTCAGCTTGGATAGGGGATGTGGCCATTGTATGGTAAGAGAAATGATGTTTGGCTAAAAATTCATGATGTTGCATGTAATTTGCCTTGCATTATACCTTGATCTTGTTAAGTTTTGTGTGAATAATTATGACTCGAGCTTAATAATGGTATTTTTATGTCATGACTCGGATTTCTCACCGTCGAGAATCGTGATGGCGCCTACTCTTAAAAGCTAGGCAAGCCGATAGTTACAGTTTTTTCACATTTATTATTAATCAAAACAGAATCAGATAACAGCTAAAACCAAATAGAGATAAAGTGTGAAAGTGATATAACAGGTAAGCAACTACAATACATAACTACCACAGATGATCTGGTGTCATAATCCACGAACGTCTAAGAAATTCTACCAATATTAGTTTGAAAGAAGTACATTTCTCAAAATAGAAAAGACAGGAGAAACTAAAAATATTGGAAAGGAGGACTCCAGGCTCTGAGACAGATCTACCTTGGGTCTCCCTAGATTGAAGGCAGCAACCTCAACTTTACTTACAAGGTCCGGCACCGAAATCTACACAAAAAGTGTAGAGTGCAGTATCAGTACAACCGACCCCATGTACTAGTAAATGTTGAGTCTAACCTCGGCGAAGTAGTGACGAGGATAGGACACGACAACCATATAAACTTGTGCAGTTAAATCATATACGAGAAACAATAATAACAAAAATTTAATAGATAAAGATGTCAAAGGGAAACATGCTAATGGGAATATTAGATTATGACAGTAATAGAGTGCAGTAGCAAGGTAAATATCAAACTTGAACCAGCAAAAATGATAACACAGTAACACGTGCACGGCATCACCATTCGTGCTTTTACTCTCGTCCTCACCATAAAATCAACAAAAACAGCATGTCATCACCCTTCGTGCATTAACTCTCTCATAGTCATGGCACGACACCACCCTTCGTGCATTAACATTCACAGAAATAGGTACGGAATCACCCTTCATGCATTAACACTCATTAAATATGGCACGGCATCACCCTTCGTGCATTAACACTCTCTCGTAATATCGTGCACGGCATCACCCTTCATATTTTATTCTCTTTCTCACCCAAACAATAGAAACAATAACATCCCAGCAAGGGAATCAGCTATAACCATACTAATTTTAACAGTTAATTTTACAGTTAAGTCTCAAATTGAGTCAATACTAAACAATTATCCAATGCCAAGAAAAATATTATAAGACTTGTTCAACATGGAGAATTATCAGTTTAGGCATGAATAGTACATAATAAAAATCACAACGGCCACAGTTTAACACTCACTTGCAAATTCAACATCAACGTATAGATACTCGTCACCACATCTATACGTCGTACTCAACACTAACACGTTGCAAATAAGACAACAATACACATTCTCTCAAGCTAAAGTTAGACCAAACACTTACCTCGATTTTACGGCCAAAAATCAAGCCTCAATTATCGTTTTTCCTTTGAGTTTCACTTCCAAACCGCCCGATGCTATGCATAATTAACTAATTAACAATTAATTCTAAATAAACCAATTTAATGCATGAGCATAGATTTTCCAATATTTTCTCCAAAAAGTTAAAAACTTGACCTCAGGCCCGCTTGGTCAAAACTCGAAGTTCAAACCAAAACCCGACTACCCATTCACCATGAACCCAAATATGCAATTGGCTTTCAAATCCGACCTCAATTTGAGGTCCAAATCCCCAAATTTTGAAATTCCTAAATTCTATCCAAGAATATCACCCAATTTCCCATGAAAAATCCTAGATTTTGAGATGAAATCATGTGAAAAGATGAAATATTGTAGAAAATGAGTTATAAATCATTTATCTATAATTTGGGAAAGAATTATCCTTTGGAAAATTGCCTATGAGAGCTTAGGGTTTGAAAATTTGAGAAATGAGTTTAAAATCCCATCCAAGTGATGTTTTGAACAGTTGTAGATGTCGCATTTGCAACAGAAGCTTCGCTATTGCGAAGCTCACAAATGCAAGACAGGCTTCGCAAATGCGAACCTACTGCATGTCTGCTTCTTCAAAATTGCGATAAAGCCTCGCAATTGCCAAGCCTGCGAGGCTCAAAATTGCGAAGCTGATCTCACAATTGCAAGATCAGAGCCTTCAACAAATACTAGATGCAACAACAATTTTTTCTAAGTCCAAACTCACTATGTGGCCTATCCAAAACTCACTCGAGCCCTCAAGGCTCTAAACCAAACATGCACACAAGCCTAAAAATATCATACAACTTGCTCATGCGATCAAATCACCAAAATAACATCTTAAACAATGAATTTAACACCAAAACTCTTGAAATTCTCAAGATAGTTCAAAATTTCTATTTTCTCAACCAAGGGTCCGATTTATATGAAATCTCCTCTGTTTTTCACCAAATTTCACAGACACTACTTAAGTAATATATCAAACATGTATCGGGCTCCGGAACTAAAATATGGACCCGATACTAATTAGATCACACACTATTCCATATCTAAAATTTCTTATATTTTCCAGAAAATAATTTTCTTCTAAAATTTATTTCTTGGGCTAGGGACCTCAGGTTTGATTCCGGACATATGCCCAAGTCCCATATTTTACTACGGACCATAAGGGACTGCCAAATTACGGGTCCAGGTCTCTTTACCAAAAATGTTGATCGAAGTCAACTTTAAAGGCAAATTTTAATATTTTTCTTAAATTTCACATAAAAGTTTTCCTAAAACTCGCCAAGACTGCGCACACAAATGAGGAGGAAGAAAATATGGTTTTCAAGGCCTCGGAACCCGGATTTAGATTCTAAAACACAAGATGACCCTTTGGGTCAACACATTCTCCACCTCTAAAACATTTGTTCGTCCTTGAACGGTCATAGAAAAGTACCTGAATTGGTGAAAAGATGGGGATATCGAATCCGTATATCGGACTCAGACTCCTAGGTAGCTTCCCCTACAAGCTGACCTCTCCGCTAAACACGAACTGAAGGATAACTCTTCGATCTCAACTGATGAACCTGCTGGTCTAGGATAGCTACCGGCTCCTCCGCATAGGTCAAATCTCTGTCCAACTGGACAGTGCTGGAGCCTAACACGTGGGATGATCGCCGTGATACTTTCGAAGCATGGACATATGAAACACTGGATGCACAGCTGATAAACCTGATGGCAGCGCAATTTTGTAAGCCACCTCTCCCACTCGATCAAGGATCTTAAAAGGTCCAATAAACATAGGGCTTAGCTTGCCCTTCTTTCCAAATAACATCACGCCCTTCATGGGCAACACCCGAAGCAACACTCACTCTCCGAACATGAATTCCTGATGGGTTTTCAATGTCTTAGCCTTATGTGTTTTATGTTTTGATGATCTAACAAACTTGTCGTGAAGAACCAGCTAGAGAACCTGGCCCACAGGATATACATCTCATGTGAACTGTTCAAAGTTTGAAAATCAGCAAATGGATAAGCGACCACAGCGGGGAACACAATAGGGACCCAATACGTTGGTCCCTTAGGGTCCTCCAACAAAAGAACAACTCAGTGACTGTACGCAATCAATATAAAGAGAAACATAACAGGGACCTGCTCTCTTGGGGTTCTCTGACAGAAGTACAGGTCAAGTGCACATGTAGAACGTAGCAAAAGAAAGTGACCATCTGGCAACTGTTACAGAAGAGGAACACAACTAGGACCTAATCTGTTGGTGTGTCCTGACAGAAGTACAAAGTCCACTATCCAACTGGAACACAACTGCCTAGAAGTGGATGTGCAGACAGTGCAGCAGTCACTTCTCATTGGGAAGAAGTACACTAAGAGTTGACATCATTATCCATTGTGAATCTTTTGTGATAAAACAACCTGGTGCAAGAAACACCATCACTTATGCATTCAATAATATTCGCTCAAGAAGAAAAAGCATTCATCCGGCATTGAAGTCACTGGTGTGTCAAGAACAAGAAGACAACTCCCCTAAGGATCAGTTTCTAAATGAGTCTTATGTACATCCATAGTTGAGTTGTAATCTTGTTAATTGTTCTACATTGTAATTCCTAGTTTGCTTTCTTAGAAGCGCTGTCTTAGGAACAAACCAAATTCGTAAAATTTAGAGTTTATCTTGTGACTAGGAACAGTCATAAGTTAAATCCTTTGTAACTAAGAGAGTTATAGAGTGGCTTGTGGTGGTTACATCACAAGTTAGTTTGAAGTCTTTGCAATAGGGTGTTTACAAAATGTCTTGTAATGGGTAGATTACAAGTTAGTAGAGTTAAAAGCCTACAAGAGTAGGTCGTGGTTTTTTTATCCCCTTGTGTGGGATTTTTCCACATTGAAAATCTCTTGCCTTCTTTACATTCAGTCTTTACTGCATTCTACGTATCAGTCTCATAGAGGATCAGGTACTCTATAGTTTGGTGGACTCATATAAGCTATCAATTGGTATCAGAGCAAGTTTTTCCTATCAGGCTAACACCTAGGAAGGATCCTCAATGGCTGCTCCACCAAACTTTGAAGAAGTACAATCAACCTATAGACCTCCTAGATTCAATGGTCAATACTATGGCTGGTGGAAGACCCGGATGCATGATTTTAAGATGGAAGAAGATCCATAGCTTTAGGATATCATTTGTGATGGTCCACATGTTCCCATAAAAAAACTTGGCGAAACAGGAGCATTGGTGCCAAAGGGAGAAGAGAGTATAGCGACATTGACAGAAAATCTGTAGAAAAGAAATATCGTGCCAAGAAAATCTTGATGTTCGGCATAAGACCTGATGAGTACAACAGAGTATCAGCTTTTGATAATGCCAAAGAAATTTGGGAAGCCTTACAAACCGCACAACTATGGTCAAACAACCCAAGATCTACATGGTTACCACTGAATATGAGCATCTTCAATGAAGGATGATTAGTCCATACAAGATATGCACACCAGATTCACCTCCATCATAAATGAGATTCACTCGCATAGAGATGTCATTCCCAGAAACAAGCTTGTGAGGAAAATCCTCAGTGTTCTACCTGGGTCTTGGGAAAGCAAGGTAAATTCCATCACTGAAGCTAAACATCTACTAACTCTGACCATGGATGAGTTGATTGGTAATCTAAAGACATACGAGATGAAAAGAAAGAAAGATAGTAAAAGAAGAGAGCCTAAGAAGGAAAAGAACCTGGTGCTTGAGGCTGAAAGCAACGATTCAAGTGATGAAGATAGTGACATGGCCTATCTTAGTAAGAGATTTCAAAAGATGGTTCGAAGAAATGATGTATACCAAAATGGGGCAATTCAAGTAAAACAAGGAACAACAATCTCTATCACAGATGTGGAAATTCAGGGCATTTCATCAAAGGCTGCCCACTCGCAAAACTGGAGCAACATAGGCAGAATCGTGACAAAGAAGGAAAAGGGAACCTGGTTCCAGATAAAAGATTCAATCAAAAAAGTGTTACAGACAATATTGTTAAGCAGGCTCTTGCTGCTTGGGGAAACTCCTCAAGTGAATACGAAAGGGAATCAGATACAGAAAATAGTTCCATGATGGCAGTGGAAACTGAAGCAATGAAGTACGATTCATTGTTCACGCTGATGGCTCAATCAGATGATGATGATAATGAAGAAGATGAAGATGAAGAGGTAAACTTTGGGGATGTTCAGAGAAATATAAAATCCTATTCTTCTAAGAAGCTAAGGTCTTTATCTAACGTTCTAATTGATGCCTATTATAGCCTCGAAAATGATAAGGAAATCCTGACCATAGAACTAGGCGAGGCCGAACAATCTAGAGATGATCTAGTGGTCTGTGTAGTGAACTTGAATGAGACCATAGCTAATATTGAACAAGAAAAGGAAGCCTTGAATGAAAGAATACCTAGTACAGAAAATGAGAGAGATGATCTGATGGTAGCAGTTGTTGATCTAAAAGAGACAAGAGAAGGCCTTAACAATAAAAAACACACCTTAGAAGAAAAGGTTGCATCTACTAAAGAGGAAAGGGATGATATGTTAGTAATATGCACTGATCTAGAGAAAACCATTGAGGGACTCAATAGAGAGCATAGGAATGTAAGTCTTGGAAAAGAGAAGGAAGTTGCCAGTGAGACGCACATCATACTTGAAAAAGAGTTAACTGTTGTAAAAACCAGTCTCTGCAGTGAACTCACGAGGAATCAACAACTCCAAGCTGAGTTAGAGAAAGTAAGAAATGATCTTGAGAAATCCCTGAAGTTGACTTGGTCCTCAGATGCTATCACTGCCATGTATCTCAACAATAGCGGAAACAAGCAGGGCACCAGGTTCTAAAGGGAGAAAACTCCCTACATCTCGCACAGCAAGTATGTCATTGTACCTGATAACTGGCTATGTACACACTGTGGGAACAATGGGCATTTTAAAGAAAATTGCCAGGCCAGGGTTTGGTCTTCTCAGAAGAACAAAGTGTTTACTGTTAGAGTGACTACTAACAAAGGACCAGGTACCACTAGCAAAAAGCGGATGTTGCCTGCATGGACTAGGAAATCCCTCATTCATCCTTTTTATAATAAGAAGGGACCCAAACTAGTTTGGGTCCCTAAATCTAACCCTTGATGTGCATGAGTAGGGAACAGTGAGAGGAAACAGACTGCGATGAACTATGGACAGTGGATACTTAAAGCACGCAGCTAAAAACATCATGAATTTCTTCTCATTGAAAGCCCTGCAAGAAGGGAATGTATCCTTGAGAAGGAAATAAAGGCTACATTCTCAGTAAATGAAAAGGTAGAATTTCGGTACTCGAGTGGGAACGAGCACTATGCGAATGGACTAAAAAATGCAGTCACCAATCTGATAACTCGCCAAGTGGTCTCAATGGACAAAGGAAACAAGAACATTCACTCCTACTAGTTATGAATCTCCACAAGCTGGCGGTATGAGAAGAGTAAAGTCACAACCATGGCATGAAGGATTGGTATATGCAAACATCTCACCTATGAATAAATTAAATCAGTTGGACCTGGTCTGTGGTTTGCCAAAATCAAGCGTCACCTGGACATGAGTTCACAAAATGATGAAGGAGGGGGAGAAGGGATCGCGCACAATCTCTCAACACCAAGGAGTTCACAGCAAAATGGTGTAGCTGAAAGAAAGAATAGAATTGGAAAATGCTGCATGGACAGTGCTCATCGCCTATGGAATCGCCAAGAAATTCAGGGCAAACGGAATGAATACTGCTCTTTACTTTGAGAAGAAGTGTTGGACCAGGTTCTTCGAGAATCAAAATCCACTAGGAGCAGCATGGGAAGCGCAATAAAAAAAGACGAGTGAAGGAATCCTTCTGAGGAACAACCCACAAAACAAGGCCACAAGGTCTTCAACAAAGGAAGCACTAAATGGCAGGAGATGCTCATGGGGTATTCAACAAGACACTCTCCCTTGCCAAGAAAGAAACTGTGAGGATTAATATGACGAACCAATCCTGTCTGTGGGAAATATTTGAGGCTTCAAATCAGGAGGATGATAACGTGAGCAAGATGAAGGAGACTGGTGAAAGATAATGCAACATCTTCCTCCATGTCTCACAAAGAACCCGGTACATCACTTGCAACCACTAAAGCTGAAGGAAGAAGTAAAGATGCTGCTCATGGCACTATACGAGCAGCAGAACACAAAGTGTGGGGAAATCAAATTAACCTCTATGTTTCTCTCTTCAACCAACTTCGGTCTCAAATTGGAAAACCAAAGTGCACCTGTCATGATTCATGCCTCATCTTCGGGGAGACAAGGAAGCAAAACAAAATGACCTCATCAACAACTGGAGAGAAATTGCAAACACATTGAATATTGAGATCCTTTTCTGAAGGTCAATATTAAGAAGGGATTGATTGGTGGAAAGAATTGCAGAACAAAAGACCAAACTCTAGATATATGTATCAAAGCCTCAAGTAGAGAATATTTTTGATAAATCAAAGTGAAGACGGGTCAGAAAATCTAATAAAGAACCTGATGCTCCACCTATTAGCTATGTAAGACACCTTCAGGTAAAGTTAGCTGAAGTGTTTTCTGACCAAGCCTAACTCACATCAATACCATTATAGGTAAACACGCATGACGATCATAGAAGCTAAAGGTACAGTTATGAACTGCAGGAGGCGAGCTGCTAAAACCTTGTTCAAAAAATTGCTCTGCCATCAGGTCCCTGTATCTCAGGTTAGTAGTAACGTGCTAAATTTTGCATGCTCTTTCTAAAAAAAACATATAAATATTTTGTAATTCGGTTGCCACATCATCCAACTTTTCAACGTCTCTGTGTCATGTCTTGTCTGTCAAATCCTTTCATCCCCTCTATACGGTAAGACTTTTTTTCCCTCTCACGGCAAGTCATGAACCTTTATCTCCCGTGTATAGCTAGGATCCTCTTCCCATCTATCTCTTTATCTCTCTACTAAGTACTCATCTTATGGCGATCGAACAATCTTCTCATTTCCCCGCCATTAACAATGATCCCTCTTCTTCATTATCCTTAAAATCATTCCCAGAGCATCATTGTTTTAGGCCTTCTACCACCTTACACACTTCTGGTTCCTCCACCATCCCTACAGTTTTTCTATTTCTGATAAACCCTATTTACCACTATTTTTAGAATCCTATGCCTAGTCAATCCTACATCTCATCAAAGACCACACAGGAGGTCTTTCTCCTCGAGTATTAGAAGCTCCTAAGGATGATCCTAACCAGTACTTGAACACCTCCATGTTTGACTCAGTGACTCTCAAGGAGTCACCAGAAAAGGAAGCAGCTCATAACATTATGGCTATATCTACTAAGAGTCTGATGAATGAAGGAGCATATCTCTCTTCTGAGTATTAGGGGGAAGATATACCATTCCTAGGATATGTAAGAACCACAACACTCCTCAAGTCCTTGGCTCATGAGATATTCTCAGAAAAGCCTTCTGATGAACCTGATTCACTTCCATGCAAATTCACTCCTGTACCTACTGTTCATTCTAAGCTCTTGGAGTCTTCCTCCAAATCACTCACTATCAGGTCACTACAACAAGAGAATTCTGAGTCCTCGTTTTTAAAAAAGTAAGAGGAGTGTCAAGACAAGAAAAAAGAGGAAAATAAATCCAAAGGATTTCATCAAGAGTGTGTCCGTAGACCAAATAGACAAAGATACTTCCAAGGAAACTGGTTTCTCAGTACAACAATCTATGAAAACTCAACATTCTATGGAAAAGGCATTTGCTGAAACTATTGAGAAATAGAAAGGGTCATCTGTGAAGTACAACAGCAAATTAGACTGAGCTAGCCATGTCTAAAGACAATATTGCAGGGATAGTAAGCTACAAAGGAAAGTCTGCCGAAGGGTGTAGCAAAAGAAAAAGGGAAACTGTTAAGGAACCTAGTTCAATAAGGTCCATGACCTGTGATGGTGGTCTTTGGCAGCAGAAATTAAGAACTCAGAAAGTGTTGTGGGGTCGTACATTTGATCCAGCAATATCGGAGATGACAGGCATGAGACATATTCTGGAGATTGTAGAATTTCAACAATGGGAACACTTGTTTGAAGAGAGAATGCCTCTGGTGTACGGAGATGCAACACAAACTTTTTACGCATCTCTTTTCACTGTTGAGGGTGATCACATTTGTGCGCTCGTAAATGGAGTAAACATTGTACTTGGCGCTTGAACATTGAGAAAGGTTCTTAGAATTCCGTGTGAAGGTATGAACTCAATTAAGGGTGTCTGTGGAGTAAACTTTCGGAGAGCCATTATGAAAGAATAAGCTATTCAACAGGGAGGACAGGTGCATAAGAAGGTATTGCTTCCTGAGTACCAGCTTCTCTTTGAACTGGTCAATAAAGTGCTCTTACCCCGCTTTGAGAGGCACTCTATTGCTACATGATCGGACATGGTCCTAATAGAAGCGCTTGACGAGTTTGTCCCAATCAATTTTCCAACCATCATGATTGATCATATGCAGAAGATGGCAAATTTTAAGGGTGGAAATCATGGGTTACCTTATAGCTTTCTCCTAACTCAGTTGTTCAGATTCTATAAGGTCCCCCTAAGGAATCCCACAGTAGGAACATGCAATCGGTCCTTCTCTAAGACCACTATAGAAGAATGTGATGTATATAAAGAGTTGGTGGAAGCATCTTGACCATTTCTCAGCTGATTAACGCTCAAAATGTAGCTTCTGAGGAAATAAGAAGGTTGAGGGCTCGAAATGCCATTCTGGAAACTCAGCTCAGTCAAACAGCTAAAGGACTTGATTCTATAAGTGAGAAGGTTACACGACTGACAAAGGAAAATAAGATACTTCTGGCTTAACTACTTGAAGAACAATTGTCTGCAAATGCTAGACTGGACCTGGTTCTCAAAACCATTGTTGTATCTTCCTCCAAACCTCCTTCCTTTAGTATCCCCTAGGATCCTCTTTGTGTCCAGCTATTTTTGCTCCAACATCCCGTGGCTACAGTTTTACTTTTGTTTGCATATTTGTTTTTACGATGGCATATTGAACTTAACCACTACTGCTCCTGAATTGCTCAGTCCAATGTAAACACTAATGAAACAGCTTCCCTTTCATTGTTTGTACAATACTGTGTTCCTCTGGATTCTCTTTTCTGTCATATTGTGTGCACATATGTGGCATGAACTAGCGATGTTAGACTACTTTATGCTAATTACCTGCTTGTGCTCTTCCTAATGCCTGTTCTTTTTAATGATGCCAAAAGGGGGAAAAGAAGTGTGAAGGTGTGAGAGTAAGGGTAATTTTTTTGTGAGTAGGTAAGGGAAACTCAAGTCTAAGATTAAGGGGGAACTATCAACTCTACGTTTAAGGGAAAATCAAAAAGAGGGAGATCTAAGATTAAGGGGGAACTTTGTGTAGTTCTGGCATTTCATCTGCTTATTTATGCTCTAAACAAATACTATCTGTCACACCTCCTTTCGGCGCTACCGCATCCCGCGAGGGGCGTGGTGGAAGGGAGTTTTTTCAATTAAAGGACAATCGAAACGGGATTTATTTATTTAATTCAGAATCGCCACTTGGGAGATTAATGGTGTCCCAAGTCACCAGTTGAATCCCGAATCGAGAAAAAATTGACTCTGTATTACAGTCCGCGAACCAGAAATTCGGATAAGGAATTCTGTTAACCCGGGAGAAGGTGTTAGGCATTCCCGAGTTCCGTGGTTCTAGCACGGTCGCTCAACTGTCATATTTGGCTTATTTATCTGATTTTATAACATGTTTTAACTTATGTGCAAATTTTAACTTTTAAACGCTTTTATTATTATTATTTTTAATGAGAATTGCAACGTCGTGAAAACGTATCTCGGACCACACC
>MU750616.1:0-11357 GCA_026770625.1 Nicotiana glauca | reverse complement strand
CCTTAAAATGGAAAAACTCCTTTATTACTATATCCCTTCCCGGGGTGTAGTAAAAGCCGATAAAGTCTTCTTCGGCAAAAAGGAGGTGTGACACTGATGATTGTAGCAAACATATACAAGGCTCTAGATCGTTGCAAGAAAGTGTAAGGACCCGTGAAACTTGCACCCAAAACCTAGTAGCTCATAGTGCCAAGTTGCGAATATGTGTAAGGAATGTGTAAAATTCTTGTCGTGGTTCAGACGCTTTGTACTGATCTAAGCCTTTAAAAATCAAGAATCAAAGTTTTCCAGAAAAGTGCTATTATATGGTCTAGAATACGGTCGCAAATCAAGTATGCGGACTGCATTTTTATCGTAAAGTGAGTCAGTGTGTTAGTCAAATTTGAGGTCAAAATGCGGTCTATTATGCGATCGCATAACTGATATGTGGACCGCATAGTCGTCGCATAATCATCTTGGAATTTTGTAAAGGGTAGTTCTGCGGTGCATTATGCAATCGCAGAACAGGTATGCGGACCGCATTTCTGCCGCAAACCCAAATAGAATGTTCATATTTTTGGAGCACTTTTGCGGTCCATTCTGCGGGCCACATTTCGACTTTGCGATCGCAAATGCGATCGCGTACCTGACTCGGTGCTCCAATTTTCAAATTTTTAAACCCGACCCCCTATCGATATATTTGTTGTTATAGCTTATTTTGAGCATATTATCTGATGCTTTTAGAAAGAGAGAGAGGGTCTTAGAGAGGGAAAGTGTCTTACATCAATTACTCTTGAACGTTGCTAAATCATTGAAGAAAACTCAAGTGAAGACACCTAAATTTTCATTCCCAAGAGGTAAGATTCATTACCTCAGCTCTTATTTCTACACTTAGCTACATGGGCTCAGTAGAGAAGTAATTCATGAGTATAAGAATGAAATTCTCTACATGAACATCACACCATAGGATATTGGAAGGTAGAAAACAAAAAATAAGGCAATTGGGGGTATAAAATGGTAGAGATTCCTCACAAAAAGGGGCTAAGATCACAATGCACCTTTAGTGTTTGATGATACACTCGAACCAAGCTAGAATTTCAGTTTCGTCTCTAATGTAATTCTTACACAATAGACTTAAGTGCTAAGAGTTTCCGAATTTTGTAAGGATTAAGGAAAGCTATATTGAGGTATGTATGGCTAAAACCCCCTTTTATCAAAAATTGAGCTCCGTTGGCGTTTACGCAAATGTGGTAAGACTAGAACTTGTTGATGTACTGATTGTCCTTTTATATGAATTGATGTGCAATTATATATGTATCAACATGAAGAATGTGACTTAACGTGTGTAATAAACTATCCTTGATATTTAAAGATGTGTGAAGAATGCAAATCATGTGTTGACATGCTGGGGCTATAAGCTAAGATTAAAACTAAGATTTGTCATGCTAACCATGTAAAATCCTGCTTGTGTTTTCCACTTGAGTTGCTTCTGCATGTGCCTATGATCACAAATTGCTAGATGGACGTTGCAAATGGAAAGGATGTGATAATTGTGGCCCTAAGGGCCAATGAATGGATATGATATATGTGAAATAAAGACTCAAATAAGATGAATAATGAGAAAGGAACCGCGCCTAGGTAAGGCAGCCTAGCCGATCGGGCCGTGATCGGACAACATGCCGCACACATAGTGGTGATGTGCAAATATTGAAACCCGAAAAAAGGGAAATGAAATGGTGATTGAAATGTATGTCTCAAATGAGGCAACCTAGCCGGTCGGGTCGGAATTAGACTCCGCTCAAGATAGCGGTGGTGTTGAGAATAGTGATGAGTATATGAAAGAAACGCCCCAAATTGAATTATGGAAATTTTATGCAAGATTATGTGGCTTATATATATGTGATGATGTGGTATCCGGTTCAAACCTTTTATTACTCTTTTGTTTTCTTTGATTCTTGCTTGATTGTTCTTTCTAGCAAAATGGTGTTTAGTAATACATACTAGTAGTATTCCATGGTACTAACGTCCCTTTTGCCGGTGACGCTACATTTTTTTTAAATGAATGTAGGTGGCTTAATTACGGATAGTGCCGATTGCACGTAGCAGGTTACCTTCTTCTCAAAGTCTTGGTGAGCCCCTTCCTTTTTCAAGGGGTTGTATTATATATCTTTTGTTGTTGTGGACTTCTATTTTGAGGTATAGCCGGGGCCTGGTTGCCGGAGACACGGGTGTGGGTCATGTATGGGCATTGTGGGGGCTCATAAACTATGTTGTAGTTATAAACTCTTGCTTTATATAAATTGTAATCTTATGGAAATTTCGAAAACTAACCTAAACTATGGATTAAGATTGTAATATGGAATTAGCTATCATTGTTGAATATACTACCTTTCCTTGCCTAAAAAAAGGGAAACATAGTTATCTTATTAATAAAGAGTGGGGTAGGAAGTGTGTGTTAAGGCTTGCTTGGTTGGGTTCACCCGATCGAGCGCCGGTTACGTCTCCCGAGGTTGGGGCGTGACAAACTTGGTATCAGAGCCTAAGGTTTTAAAGTGTCCTAGGATGTCTCGGAGCCGTGTCTAGTAGAGTCCTTCTTATCGGTGTGTAGTCGACCACATCTATAAGTTGGAGGCTATTCGGACATTTAGGAATTCCACCCTTCTTTGATATTCTGGATCGTGCGGTGAAACTGTTGCCTCCCTAATCAGTGCGTTGTTTTATCTTTCAGTAAATGGCACCTATGAAGAAAGCGAGAATTGGCCAAACAGCCAATGCCACCTCAAGAGTGGCTGATGATTCACTGCTTGATGCTACGGTTGAGGGTAGTCGCCTTACTATTACTCTGCCTGATCCCTCTATTCCAGAGCAGACTACCCCAGTTCCTACACCAGCGGAGGGCACCACTATCACTCTTGTTGATACTCTTGTCCCGCCTCCAGCCCTAGTTTCCGGTTCTAGTATTTCTGATGGGGATCTTAGGGGATCTATTCAGATGTTGACCCAACTAGTAGCCTCTCAGGCCCAAAGGTCAGGTATTGCAACCAGTTCATCATCTAGCCAGAAAAGGGCTTCCACCAGTTCCAGGGTGAACATATTTCTTCAGTTAGACCCTCTAGTATTTTTGGGTGCCAATCCGGAAGAGGACCCTCAGAATTTTATTAATGAGATGCACAAGACTCTCAGGATCATGCGTGCGACTGAGACAGAGGGAGTAGAGTTGGCTTCCTATTGTCTAAAAGGGGTAGCCTATGCGTGGTTTGAGTTATGGGAGGATTCCCGCAGGAGGGGAGCCTTCCGACCAGGTGGAGTGAGTTCGCAGATGCCTTCATAGATCACTTCCTGCCTATTGAGACAAAGGCAACCCGTGCAGCAGAGTTTGAGAATTTGAAGCAAGGTAACAAGAGTGTGTGGGAGTACCACATGGAGTTTGCTCACTTGTCCAAGTATGCCATCCATATGTTGCCCACAATGGAGGCCAAAATGCACCGATTTGTTCAGGGCCTTAATTATCTGACCATTAATGAGGCATCTACGGTTGCATTGATTTCTGATATGAACTACGGGAGATGGTTGCATTGGCTCAGGCCATAGAGAGCCGTAAATTAAAGAACAGAATGGAGAGAGAGGGTAATATCAAGGCCCGGTCTACGGGCAACATGGGAAAGTCACAAGGTGGCGAAAGATCAGCTTTTAAGGGATGATCATTAGGGCCTTCAAGTCTATTCCCCAGTATTCAACCAGTGGACCGCCATCAGGGCCCAGCCAGTAGCAGTGAAGTCGTTTCAGGCCTAGTCAGTGCAATAGGGGATCCCATCAATGGGGTCGATCAGGAGAGAGGTCCCAGCAACATAGAGGTCCCCGTGCCCCAGGTGCAGGAAGATGCACTCGGGGATTTGCTACATAAAGTTACTTATATGCTATAGATATGGGATGAGGGGTCATATCTAGAGACATTGTCATGTATCCCGCCAGGGAGTGGGCAGGGACACAGCTCAGCCTTCCAGTCCAGCAGCTGCTGCATGTTCAGCCTTTTCTCCAACTCGAGGTTCCCCATTACCTGCAGGGCGTAGTGCAGCTAGGGGTGGTGCACAAAGTTCAGGAGGACCCAAACAGTTCTATGCTATGAGTGGTCGCCAGATTGCAGAGGCTTCTCCAGATATTGTTACAGGTATTCTGACTGTCAAATTTCATGATGTGTATGCACTTATTGATCCCGGTTCCACCCTGTCCTACATTACCCCTTTGTTGCTATGGAATTAGGGATAAAACAAGAACAACTTCATGAACCATTCTCAGTGTATACCCTAGTGGGTGAGTCAATTTTGGCTGCTCGAGTCTATAGAGGGTGTATTGTCATGGTGCGGGGTAGGGATACCACGATCGATCTTGTTGAGTCAGGAATGGTCGACTTTGATGTAATAATGGGGATGGATTGACTTTATTCATGCTTTGCCAAACTTTATTGTCAGACTAGAACTATTGGGCTTGAATTCCCTAATGAGCTCGTTATCGAATGGAAGGGAGATAATTTAGTGCCTAGAGGTTGGTTTATTTCCTAACTTAATGCCGCAAAGATGATCAAGAAGGGGTGTATCTATCATCTAGTTTGTGTTGCAGACACCAATCCCGAGGCAATTAGCCTTGAATCTACACCATTTGTGAACGAATTACCGGATGTCTTTCCAGATGAGCTCCCTGGGATTTCGCCAGACAGGGAGATTGATTTTGGATCGATGTGATTCCAGGCACGCAGCCGATATCAATTCCACCTTACAGAATGCCGCTCACAGAATTAAAAGAGCTAAAGGAGCAGTTGAAGGATTTTTTCGAGAAGGGTTTCATCCGGCCGAGTGTGTCTCTATGGGGCACACCGGTCTTGTTTGTAAGGAAGAAAAATGGATCGCTACGGATGTGTATTGATTACCGGCAACTCAACAAGGTCACAACCAAAAAAAATTATCCTCTGCCAAGAATAGATGACTTGTTTGATCAATTGCAAGGTGCTACGTGCTTCTCAAAGATTGATTTGCAGTCCGGGTATCATCAATTGAAAATAAGGGAGCGAGATATTCCAAGAACATCTTTCAGAACTCGGTATGGGCACTTTGAGTGTATGGTGATGTCTTTTGGGTTAACAAATGCCCCAGAAGCTTTCATGGATCTTATGAATCGAGTCTTCAACCCTTTCTAGACTCCTCTGTGATAGTGTTCATTAACGACATTATGGTATATTCCCGAAGTCGGGAGGATCACGCTGACCATCTCAAGGCAGTTTTGCAGACTCTTCATCAACATCAATTGTATGCGAAGTTTTCAAAATGTGAATTTTGGCTAGAATCTGTCACATTCTTGGGTCATGTCGTTTCCAAGGTAGGAATTATGGTTGATCCTCAAAAGATAGCAGCGGTGAAAAATTAGCCTAGACCTACCACTCAAACGGAGATTCACAGTTTCTTGGGTGTGGCTGGGTACTACAGAACATTTGTGGAGGGATTTTCTACTCTTGCCTCTCCATTGACTAAATTAAAGCAGAAAGTAGTTAAATTCCAATGGTCCGATGCTTGTGAAAAGAGTTTCTAGGAATTGAAATCAAGGTTGACAACAACACCGATATTAACCCTGCCAAAGGGTAGAGAGGGGTTTGTGGTGTATTGCGATGCTTCAAGGATCGGGCTTGGGTGTGTGTTAATGCAACATGGAAGGGTTATAGCTTACGTTTCCAAACAGCTAAAAAATCATGAAAAGAATTACCCAACTCATGACTTAGAATTTGCGGCAGTGGTATTTGCTCTAAAAATTTGGCGACATTATCTATACGGGGTCCATGTGGATGTATTCATGGGCCACAAGAGCCTCCAATATATTTTCAAGCAGAAGGAGTTGAATCTTAGACAAAGAAGATGGTTAAAGTTACTTATGGACTACGACATCGACATTCTCTATCACCCGGAAAAGCTAATGTTGTAGTAGATGCTCTTAGTCGGAAGTCTATGGGGAGCTTAGCTCATATGGAGGCAAACTAGAGACTGTTGGTGAGGGAGGTTCATCAGCTGGCTAATTGGGGAGTTCGCTTGGAGGGTTCTAGTGAAGGGGGAGTAATTGTGCAAAATATAGCCAAATCATCGCTCGTGTCATAGGTGAAAAAAAAGCAATTCAGTGATCCATTGCTAACACAACTGAGGGAAGGGATTCATAGTCATAAGACCACAACTTTTTCCTTAGGCATGAATGATGGTGCCCTACATTACCAAGACCGCCTATGTGTTCCAGATATTGACGGTCTTCGGGAAAGGATCATGGCAGAAGCTCACACATCCAGGTATTCCGTTTACCCAGGTTCTATGAAAATGTATCATGATCTCAAAGAGATTTATTGGTGGAACAACATGAAGAGGGATATGGCAGACTTTGTAACAAAATGTCCGAATTGTCAGCAAGTGAAGGCCGAACATCAAAGTCCCGGTGAATTGGCTCAAAGCATAGAAATCCCGATGTGGAAATGGGAGATGATTAACATGGATTTTGTGGTAGGGTTGCCGCGCAAGTTTGACTCAAATTGGGTAATCGTGGATTGACTCACAAAATCAGCGCACTTTTTGACAGTTAAAGCTACCGACACAGCGGAACAATATGCTCAGTTGTATATCAAGGACATAGTCAGGTTACATGGCTCACCTGTCTCAATCTTATCAGATCGAGGGGCTCAGTTCACAACCAACTTTTGGAAGAAGTTTCAACAAGGTTTGGGTACGCAGGTAAATCTTAGCACAACTTTTCACCCTCAAACTAAGTGGCAAGCAGAGCGGACTATTCAGACGCTTGAGGATATGTTGCGTGCTTGTACTCTTGATTTCAAAGGTAGCTGGGACGACCATTTGCCACTCATAGAATTTTCCTACCACAACAACTTCCACGCTAGCATCCAGATGGCATCATTTGAGGCATTGTATGGTAGGAGATGCAGGTTTCCCAATGGGTGGTTCGAGGTTGGAGAAGCGAAATTGATAGGGCTGGACCTCATGTATCAGGCCATGGAAAAAGTCAAGATTATTAAGGAAAGGTTGAAAATTGTTCAAAGTCTCCAAAAGTCTTACTTGGTTGTTCATCACAGAGATTTGAAGTTTAAGGAAGATGATTGGGTATTTTTGAAAGTTTCCCCTATGAAGGGTATCATGCGGTTTGGGAAAAAGGGAAAGTTGAGTTCAAGGTATGTCAGACCATATAGAATTATTCATAGGATTGGACAGGTGGCATACAAAATCGATCTACCACCCGAAATGTCATTGGTACACCCGGTCTTTCATGTGTCTATGTTGAGGAAGGTAGTGGGAGACCCGTCCACTATTGTGCCAGTTGAGACTATTGAAGTCAATGAAGAACTGTCGTATGAAGAAGTTCCAGTCGCCATTCTTGATAGGCAATTTTGGAAATTGCGAAATAAGGAAATTGCATCCGTGAAAGTATTATGGCGAAATCAGCAAGTTGAGGAAGCCACTTGGGAAGCCAAGGGTCAAATGAAAAAGAAGTACCCGCATTTGTTTGAATAGTCATGTAATAACTTTTATGCATTTGATTCCTATGAACTCTTATCTTGTAATTTAATCAATGAAAATTGTCCCGTTCTAGTTATATATGTTGCCTATATGGCCATGTTTGATGTTGTTCAGTAAAAGTCTTGCTATGTTAAGAAACATGTATATGCTGTTAGGATATGATTCTAGGGCTCTCTGACAGGTGGATATGCCTAGATACAAAGGAAACTCCTGCAAAATTTTTGGAAATTTAGGGAGTTAGCCAAATTTGGAAACTATTAACAGGTTTTAGGTTGTAAAAGGCAGAAGATTGCATAAAGAACTCCTAATAAGTGACCCTTGATCCTCATTCGAGAACGAATGATTTTTAGTGGGGGAGGATGTAAGGCCCCGTGAAAAGTTGTACCCAAAACCTAGTAGCTCGTAGTGCCAAGTTGCAAATATGTGTTAGGAATGTGTAAAATTCTTGCCACGGTTCGGACCCTTTGTACTGATCTAAGCCTTTAAAAATAAAGAATCAAACTTTTCCAGAAAAGTGCTATTATGCAGTCTAGAATGCGGTCGCAAATTAAGTATGTGGACCGTATTTCTATCGCAAAGTGAGTCAGTGTGTTAGTCAAGTTTGAGGTCAAAATGCGGTCTATTATGCGATTGCATAACTGATATGTGGACCGCATAGTCGTCACATAATCTTTGGAATTTTGTAAAGGGCAGTTCTATGGTGAATTATGCGACCGCAGAATAGGTATACGGACCGCATTTCTGCCGCAAACCCAAATAGAATGTTCAAATTTTTGGAGCAACTTTGCGGTCTATTATGTGGGCCGCATTTTCACTTTGCGATCGCAAATGGGATTGTATACCTGACTCGGGGCTCCAATTTTTTAATTTTTAAACCCGACCCCCTATTGATATATTCGGTGTTATAGCTCATTTTGAGCAAATTTTCTAATGCTTTTAGAGAGAGAGAGAGGGTCTTAAAGAGGAAAAGTGTCTCACATCAATTACTCCTTGAACCTTGCTAAATGATTGAAGAAAACTCAAGTGAAGACACCTAAATTTTCATTCCCAAGAGGTAAGATTCATAACCTCAGCTCTTATTTCTACACTTAGCTACATGGGGTTAATAGAGAAGTAATTCATGAGTATAAGAATAAAATTCTATGCATGCATATCACACCATAGGATATTTGAAGGTATTGTCACACCTCCTTTTTTACCTACACCCGCAAGGGCATAAAGGAGTTTTTCCAACTAAAGGACAATCGGAACGGGATTTAATTATTAAAGTTCAGAGTCACCACTTGGGAGATTAATGGTGTCCCAAGTCACCGATTGAATCCCAAACCGAGGAAAAATATGACTCTGTTAACAGTCTGCGAACCAGAAATCTGAGTGAGGAATTCTATTAACCCGAGAGAAGGTGTTAGGCATTCCCGGGTTCCGTGGTTCTAGCACGGTCGCTTAACTGTTGTATTTGATTTTATCTGATTTTAATGCATGCTAGCTTATGTGACTTTTTATTCGTAAACCGCTTTTATTATTATTTTAATAAGAATTGCAACGTCGTAAAAAACACATTTCGAACCATGTCGCAATCAATGCACCCGTGGTTGTCAACACACTTCGACTCCATTGAGATTTGGATTTGGGTCGCATCAATGTGCACCCGAGTTTAGGAATATACTTTTATTAAAGTCGTGCGTAAAGAGTCCAGCGCATTATTATTTTGGGGAAGGCCGTGGAATTCTTTAAAAGGCCCTCCCGAATTCTAAGCATTTTCATATAACAATTATTGAGGGCCCCACATTTTGTATCTTGTTTGGCGAGGCTCGTCTCGTCATCTTATTAAAAGGCTAACCTAAAAGTGACTATAATTTTCTTTTTTTGGTTTTTGTCTCTAACAATGCAAGTTAAATCCTAATTAATTATTATAGCTTAAGTACTACTATATTTGGACCCTTGATTCTTATTCAAAATTCAGCAATGCTTTTGGGCCTCAAGCTTAGCCCAGTAGAGTAATACACAATCAAGTTCGTGCATTTGACAAGTTAACGGACTGAAACTGTCAATAGCCAATTAATCTCACCGAATGAAATTTATTTGAATCTAGAAGTGAAACAACAAACTGAGCCAATCACGTTTTGAAGTTGCTAGACGAATGTGATTTCACGTTGCTGCAAGTATACTATTTCCAATTTTAACAAATCCAAACATTCCGATGCTTTTGTTTTTGATTGAATGATTGTCACTAATTAATTACCTACTCTGAAATTAATCACTATAGCAGAACAAATCACAAGTTAACACCACTTCATACTAGGACTAATGGTTATGGTGAAGAAAACAAAAAAAAAACTAACATATTTGAATTAGCAAACTAACAGAATCTCAATAGTTCAACACAGTCCTATTAATTGAAAACGAAAACACTACTAAATGTTTTATCTCAGTTCTGGATGGATTTTAAACAGATTTGCGAAAAACAACTAACAGGAACCTAACTACTACTAAAATGACCTATTCTATTAACCTAACAGGAGACCGAAAAATTCATGTGAATCTGGCAAGTAACAGTTTATACAGTCCATTTATTACAAAACCAATTTCATTCCAAACAGTACAACTACAAGCAAGGGTCTAAATAGCACGAATGAACCAAATAGTTAAATACACAAATCAGAAACTGAATCAGATTAAATCTCGTGCATTGATTACAGGTTCATCCTTCACATTCAGCTCACAATTATCAAAATCAAGTTGTGTGCCTGGAAATCAGTTTACAATGGAAGAAGAAGAAGAAGAGATCAACAGCAGCAGTAATAGGCAGAACTCAACGATAGCCCAGAAATTAGTTCAACAGCCCAGAAAAGTTTGAAACCAAGCAAACCCAAACAATCAACTATAAATCAATCGAAACGCACTTAGACAAGCTCGAAATGCACCAGAATACTTCAGAAACATCAATGGAGCAAAACTCAACCAAAAGTCAACTCAATTGGACCCAAATTCAAACGAAATGAACACTTGGACTTCAACAACTAAAGCTGGAACTAAGGATGTGAATCAGCATTCAAAAACATCAAAATCAACTTTGAATTTTCAATGGAATAGTATTCTATTTTTTGGATTTTTTGCTATTTTTCTTTTTGTTTGGTTTTTTTGAAGGTTTTGAGATTTGAATTTCAGATTGGGGAGATCAGATCTGCAGAATGCTTTTGGGGGGAGTTTTTTGGAGCTCAAAACTTGTGTATTCAGGCATGGGAATGCCCCTTTTATAGGCATAAGTGAGGCCTTATCAGATTGTCCTTTTTCTTTTCATTTCAATCCCTCTTTTGGGTTCAGTTTATTACTTCCACCCTTGTTTACTGACTTGTGCTGCAAGCAAGTACCCTTATTTTCTAAAATTCTAATTTTACCCCATTCTAGAGTGTTCTAATGAATTCAAATTTAATTCCAAAAGATTCCCTAACCTTGAATTGCCCCATTTACCCTTAGTCCAAACTGAAACTACCCAAACTGTCCAAACTCTCATAATTAACTAAAATTCAAATATATTCAGCTATAACCAATCTCTAACAGAACACTCGAACAAATTATTGATTATCCTAAACTAAAACTGAATTAAACTAATTAAAACAGCTAGTAACAAACCAAATAAAACTAAGAACAGATTGGAGTTAAACACAACCCAAACGAAATTGATTAAGGACTTGCTGAACGAGATTTATTCTGATAATGAAAACTAAAGACTTAAAGCAAATCAAAACGAATAATCAGAAACCAACACCTAATCCGAACACAAAAACTCAGAACAAAAATTAAAAACAATGGAAGCTAGCCTAG
>MU750614.1:8738-39943 GCA_026770625.1 Nicotiana glauca | reverse complement strand
GAGGGGTCTCTAATATAACATAAAATCTCCTTGTTCCAAATAGCCAGAGCTAGTCTGAATATGGAAAACCTTAGCATGCATACCATTTAAGGTATTTTGGGAACTGCTGTCCTAAGTTGTTTGCTCAAGTTAAATTAGTTTTTTATAGAAAATGGAGCTTGCATTTCTCAAATTAGTTTCCCTGTTTTCCAGCCCAGAGCTGTATAAAAATCAATGTCTGCCACTTAGGTTGGAGGTGGTCTGTTGCTTCTGGTCCAAGGCCGTTTTTGATTAAGATACATCTACCTCGGGAAAGGTTTAATTGTGTGAGAATGTATATGCTGATACCAAATGATTTTTACTGGTTTGTGTAACTAAACTATTTTGAAGTGAGATTGCTATTGAATGACTTGAAAGAAATCTGTATATATGGATAAGCGCGCACGAGCATGATTTGTCGAATATTACCAATTTCACAATGCTTTTCACTTAATAGATTACAAAAATATTCAGCCTTTTAAGTCCATTGTCACGAGCACAAATGTTCCATGTTTGCCTATTATCCAATTCGGCTACAACCTCTATTCTATAACATAAACTTATTCTTAGGAACAGAGCAATAGGATCTCTTTTTCAAAACCATAAGATTTTAGGTAATCCGTGCTTTTAGTTTTTGTTGGTAATCTTGATTTGACACTGCGATTGGTTTGTCTGATTAGAGACAGTACACAAATGACTCCTAATCATCTCTTGCTGAGCTTGATTACCTGAAATAGACTAAGTTCGAATTGCCCCATACGACCAGCTATCCCAAAAATAAATGACAGGTTCATGGAGATGGAAAAAAGGAAGAAAGAAAACGTTAAAAGGCAGTACAAGGAATATGGTTAGATATACTACGAGTTTGAAAGCAATGTCATTTATGTTATGCTTCGTCGCTAGAAATCTGAAAGACCAGATGAACAAATTATCAGAAAAGTAACTCGACCTCTTTTCAATCTTAAAAAAAAAAAACGTAACTCAATTTTGGATGTACTTCAATTTCCACTAGATTTGGTTTAAACCATGCAGTTGTGCATTCTCAGCAGGCAAAATCAAATTGATCATACTCGTCAGTCATGGAAATATTATAGTAAAACTGCCTGAAAGTCCAATGCAAAACGAAGCACATACATTTTCAGATAACCAAAGGGGTTAATTAAAGCAATTGCTGAAATTAGATAACTATTGCATTGCCCGGATAAAAGAGAGAGAACTCTTA
This sequence comes from Nicotiana glauca, assembly GCA_026770625.1. NCBI lineage: Eukaryota > Viridiplantae > Streptophyta > Magnoliopsida > Solanales > Solanaceae > Nicotiana > Nicotiana glauca. The sequence continues at coordinate 38,703 of MU750614.1, read as the reverse complement.
CACAGGTTAAAACTACCAAGTTCTAGATTTGCCATGAAAAAATTGCTTTTGTAGACTTTCTCAAAACAGGGAAAATAGGAGAAAGACAATAGAAAACAGTGAAATGCCACAGGCTGGTCCAACTTCGTAAACCACCATCCGCAATTGATTCATTCTGAAAAAAAAATGTGTTTGAACTACTTATTGAGTGCCTCCTTCACGTGATACTCCAAAAATTCCCTCAGTACGAGTTCAAGGATGCACACGACAAAATGCCATCAAGGCTTAAGAGCTAGGGCCACCCCAAACCTGGGAGTCTTATCCAGGGCCTTGGTGTCAAACTCACTAGAAATGGTCAGTAACGACTTTGGAATCACCTCATGCTGCAAGAGAGCCCCCAAATTTCCATGATTATTGAGTTTGAGTTTCAAAATTGTCAGGTTATCAACAGCATATGACCCTCCAACTGTAAATGTGTTCTCATTTGTGGAGAACCTCCTAGTGATTTCACCTACAGCAGCAGTCCTCTTCAATGCATCAAGATGATGTATGTATGATGCCTTAATTGTGTCCCCTTTGTCCCCTCTGAGGCCAGAAGAGAACAAGTATCAAAAACTCTGATCTTTTTATCATTTCTGCTTTCTAATTGCATTGCAGAAGTTAGAGACTTTTAACATTGAAACTTACAAGATTATAGCAGCACAGGAATCTGGTTTTGTCACGCTAATACCAGCAGTATACTTTGTCAGTTTACCGGTTGCAGTCTCATAACCCGCCTCTGCACCAAGAGCAAAAGTTGGAGTACCAAGTGTGATTGAAAGATCAACTGCAGGGGATTGCTTCAGAGCAACAGCTGTGGTGACAGTTGCGTGATGGTGAAAGTACTGAGCCTCTAGCTGCAAAAGAAAGCAAAGGCAAGTTTAGAGAGGAGGAATACTCCATCATTTTCAGCAATGGACCAAAGCCATGAACTGAAAACAGATGAAAAGATCTTACCTTGCCAGAACTGTAGTCAGGGAATTTCATAGAGGCAATGGTTTTTGTTGATGGGACAATGTCAGTTAAAGTAAGAGTTGTCAAGATCTGCATGGAGATAGAAATGTGAAGGACATCCAACAAAAACAGACATGATTAAGAAGACCAAGGTGTAAGCAACCCACGTTTGATCCTGTATCAACTTTGACATCAATCAAAGTGTTCTTATATTTGTACTGAGCTGCTACATCTCCAGTTGAGAGCCCTCCTTTCTTCACTGTAGTTGATGTAAGGGCCTACATTAAAAAGGCCTAGTAGAGATGAAATTCAGTTGCCATAGATCTAGTGATATAAGAACTTAATTAGAAGAAAGCTTTTGCACATCAAGAAAAGGAGCTGAAACTATATAAGGCATAACAAAGTAAAAAAGAATGTTACGGAAAATAACGTAACAGGTCAATCAAACAAAAGGCATCACCCTAAGGACAAAACACTTACAAGGCATTTGCACTTTCAAAAATCATCATGTCTTTAATGGAGAAGCTTCTTCCATATGTTTCTTGCAGTATCTTTACTTGTTAATTTTTTAGCAGGAATTTGCCCAATATTTCAAGATCATGTTTTTCAAGAAACTGCACAGACAGGTCATAGGGCGCATGAAAGGATTCCAAACCTTGTCGCTAACCCAAGCATGGTATTTAAGCGGGAGAAGGATAGAGGTCAGGCCCATATTCCCCTGAGTTTTGAACATATAGACAGCCTGGGATTTGGGCAGCTACCCACAGGGGATTTCCCTGTTATCAGGAAAAATCTGGGATTTCTTGATTATCAAGAAAATTCTTATATAAATGTATACTTAATTACTGATCAAAAAAGATCTTATATAAATCCACAATTTCTCCATGTACGCAAGTCAAATTGGATGACTTCAACACATTCCCACAAAATGTCAGTTCCTCTTAGAAACACAAACGAATGGGTTTAATTTCAATCATTAATGCAAATGCACCCAGCAAAGATATTACAGATAAGCAATGAAGATGAGAAACAAAGATATGATTCAGATTCAAAGATACAGCATGAATCTAATAATCTGTCTGTAATCGAATTGAGAATCACTAAACTTTGATAGAATTAGTGGTGTCTTCCAAAAACAAGAAACTAGAATTCAATTCATTTTGACAGAACCGTCTCTCCCAAGATCAGTTTCTAGGTGATGGAGAGTGATTTTGCTAGGACATGCAAGAGCAATCTTAACACTAATGTACCCAGCATAGATATGGTAAATAAACAATGAAGAGAAGACAAAATATTCTGTGTCTCTTCAAACAAGGACGACTAAACATCGAGCAAAAACACATCAAAGTTTTCGAGCTCTTTGTTTCAGTTTTGAGGTTAAACAGCATTAACTAATTAATGCTTCTGGCATGTGAAGTTTAGTGAATGAAAAGCTGAAAATTGTTGCCAAGTTTACTGTTCCAACATATGGCACAAACAATGATCTAACTCTCCGCTTTTACAAGTTTTAAGTGTACAGTGAGTATTAGCTTCTTGATTCACCAAAAGTGATGAGAAAAGCATCCTATGTAACGTCAAAGCTAAGGGTGGCAAATGAGCAGGTCGGGTTGGATATAGGCGGGTTGAAAACAGGTAATGCAGAAACGGAAAAATTATCCGACCCGACTTTTATTTAATGCGGATAAAAAATGGGTTAACCGTTATATGAATATCCATATTATTCATGATTTCTTGAATATGATCACTTCTGGGAGAATTTTTAGTCTCTCAAATTTGAGAAACTCCCAATTTGAGTCTTTACAAATGTAAAAGTTAAGCTTAATGGTTATCCATTGGTTATCCCCTTTCTAAGTGGATTATATGGCTCTTATCCATATTTGACCCGTTTTTAAAAAGTTTATTATCCAACCCATTTATAGTAGATAATATGGGTGGATAACTATTTTTTTTAATCCATTTTGCCACCAGTAGTTAAAACTAATTCCAACAAATAAATAGAACTGTTGAGACCTGACATTGAGGTGAAGTGTGATCATTTCTCGAGGTGAATCAAAGAGAACGATCGAAGCTTAGATAATTCAGATTCAAAGGTATAGTATATATCCAATCAATCTGTCTCTAATCAGATGGAGATCCACTCCTCTTTGATAGAATCAGTGGTATCCTCACCAGAACAGGAAACTAGAATTCAATTCATTTTGATAGACACGTCTCTCCTAGATCAGTTTCCTGCAGGGGCGGATCTAGCTCAATTATTTATGGGTTCAGCTGAGTACAAATAGTACAAATGAACAAAAAGTAGATTCCGAACCCAGTAAATGAAATCTACTAAATATGTACAAATAGTAGATTCCGAACCAGTAAATGAAATGCACTGTGGTAGAATCTCGAACTCGAACCTACAATGTTCAAATCCTATATCCGCCTCTGGTTTCTTGGTGAAGGAGATTGATTTTGCTAGTCTTGCTAAACAGCATTTCCTGATATTGTGTTTTTCTTTATTGAATTTAAGTGCAGAATATACAACGCCTTTGTACTTATACCAATTATGATATGGCATAATGACTTCTCTTTGGCAATATCAGTACCAAAAGCAGGGAAATAACACAACGAGACAGAACAAAACAGATGCTGATGTAAACCAAAGCTCTGACATTAAATTAATGTACAACTGTTTTCTCATAATAGCTCAATTAATTCATAAACAAAATCAGAGATTAAGAGACTAATATTTATACATCTGAAACAGAAATTCACTGCTTAATAAAAAGGAGCAAAAGCCTTGAATCTAGAATAAATGCTCCAACGGCAAATCGAAGCATTAAAAAGCGCTCGACTCAATAAAGGCGAATAAAACTCCAAACGGACATGGAAACTAGAGAAATACTCGAATTCAAAATTGCAAATAGGAAGAAAATAAAAAAACAAATAACGCTCAAAATTGAACGAGAACTCATACCACTCCTGTGTCACTGTAAGTGGAAATAGACAACTTTTGATCAGAGATATAGTCCTTCGTCAGCAGATCTATCAATTAAAACAACACAACATTTGACTTCATTATCTAAACACAAACATGGCCAATAAAAATGAAAGGAAAAAACAGTTACCTTTGGCCTTTTTGCCAATATCAGAGAATAGTCCAGGTCCTTTGCTCATCTTTCTTTTCACTGCCAAGTGAAAATTCAATTCTGAGAGAGAATATTGGTGTAGCGAAATGGAATTGAGAAGGACAGAGCGCAAGAAAATATTGAGGCTTGCGTTTTCGTGGTGGCCAAGAAAACAGGCTGATGAGCGCAAGAAACGTGACCCGTTATGCTCGCCAACATCAACTATTGACCGCCCATGTCATTTTATAGGATTTCGTAATTTATTTCTTTTGTTTATTAAATTAAAATTAATAAATACTAGTACTTCCTCCGTTTCAAAAGAAATAGAGGTGTTTGGAATAAAAGAGTTGAATCTTTTAATCATCAATTTCAATTCAAACATCATTTTGAATAAAATTATTATTTAAAAAATTAAAAGGACAATCTGGTGCACTAAACTCTCGCTATCCGCGGGATCCGAGAAAACGCCGGACCATATTATTTAAAAAACTATATAATTGATATTGTACTAGGTAAAAAGTTGTGATTAAAGAGAGATATGTTTGACTCTCCGAATAATAATAGTGTTATATAAGCGAAAACATATACAAATTGTGTTCTCAAATGTAGCACAAAACCCTCAAAACATGTTTTATCTAAGTTTATGTGAATTGAAAAAGAAATATTACACTAAGGGTGTGTTTGTACGAAAGAATATGTTTTCCATGGAAAATAGAAAATATTTTCCTGGAAAATGAGTGGTTTTATTATTTTTTTTTTTTGGTTAGTGAGTGAAAAAAAGTTTTTTGAAGAATATTTTCTAATATTTGGTTAAAGAGTAGAAAATATTTTTTAGAAAAATAAATTTTTATGCTATTCTCCTCATGCCCCTTCCCTTAAATCCCCATGTTTCCTGTGCTTCACCCCTCCCCCCATCCCCCAACTCCAGATACCCAACATTTTTACCACTTTATTTTCTTCAAGAATTTAATTATTCTTTTAAAAATTCATACAAATCCAAAGAAACTAATGTTTTCACGCAGAAACAACGTTGAAATTTTTCTGCTCCATAACTAAAAGAAAATACTCTTTTTTTGTTGAAGAATAAACTACTCCTTCTGCAAAATAAAAAAAAATACTCATTTTGTTGAAATGAAAAAAAATAATTTTTCTACATCATGAAAAGAAAATATAATTTACACATCCTGAAAAGTAAGTACTTTTTCGTTGAAATGGAAAATATAATTTTTTTACATTAGGAAAATAAACTACTCCGTTTGTTGAAATGAAAAAGAAAGTACTCTATCCACGACATAAAAAGAAAGCAATTTTAATAAATATTTCTATACAGGGTGGGTGTGGAGAGTGGGAATAGGGTGGGTGGGGTAGGAGGTAGGGTGAGTTGGTGAAAATGGGAAATAGAGTGGCGAAGGTTGAAAAAGAATTTTAGAAAATGTTTTCCCTTCTTTTGATAGGAAAAATATTTTCCTTCAATTGGTGGAAAATAAATTGATGAGAAAATATTTTCCAAAACATTTAAATCAACCAAACATGAAAAATTGAAAAACATTTGACAGAAAAAGTTTTCCGTCATACCAAACACACCATAAGTTATCAGCTAATGTGAAAATAGCCATGGCAATAGACATAAACGTCCTTATTTTATAAAGACACAAACTAAAGAGTTTCAATGAGCTCTTCATCTTGCTACTCATTTCCTTTTTGACCTTGCACAAGATAGTAAGGCCTCGATGAGCTAAATATTTTAACCTATGATATTTTGGTAACATGATCCAGCTTCAGTGACTATTTTTGTAAATTGTGTTTACACTCCACAAAAATAAATACGTTTAATGCTCCCTTTGCCTTCCATCTGCTGGAAAAGCAAGACTCAAACTCTAACAGCGCATAATATGGACAAAAGCTCAGCATCAGCTAAATATCAAATGGCTCACAGGCAACCGCACTTGAAGGTAAAAACAACCCATCTGGTTGAATGATTGACCGATTTGCAACATGCTAATTGGTCTGCACATTTTCCCTCCCTTTATGTACGATATGAATCCTGCATCGGCAATCTTCAAGAGGTGCTGTGTTAGTATGTTCGTCTTGGCAGAGACAAGTAGGCTGATAGCTTTAGTGTTGTCACATTCTGAATAAATACATCCATATAAAACATATATACATATATCTGGTTGATTTACACCGAAATCCAGTACTGCTGTTCAAAAAGCTATCAAGCTCTCTTTATCAGCCTGGCAACTGTCCGTTGCCTAATGTCCACTCATCCATTGCTCTCATGTCCCACGGTTGCAAGAAGTTTCCACAAGTTGTGTTTCAGATGAGAAAGCAACCTAGTCTTCTTCAAAGGAATTCCTCCCATCATCAGATAAATAACATTTCCAAACAGGTTCAACCAATGCCCTTGCACTCTGTAACACCTGTCTTGCATCCTCACCGTGACAGGATTCTGTTTCCAACTCCAGTTGAGGGTAGATCTGCCGGAGGGATGTCAACATTGATGTAAGTTCCTTCCACTCTCTTTCCTCATATCTGACTAGCTTAACACACACAAAATGCAGAAGCCCCAACACAATATCAAAATTCTTGCTTTTCAGCCCAACCAGCAAATTGTTCAATAAAGTCAGCCCAACTGCATCCAGCACATTATGGTTAGCTCTCAACAGCTGAACCATTACGTTTACAAGTTTCTTGAATGTCTTGAAGCCCTCCATCTTAGAAATTCTATCCGACTCCTCATCAGAACTTATATCTTGTTGTTCAGCCAGCTCAGTCCTTGCTAATGTGGATACCCATAATGGAAGATCATCTTTTGGATTAAAAGAACTAGATTTGCCTCCTGGAATCTGCTTCATCAGGTTTAAAGATCCTAATGCCAGAATTAAATCAGGGACCCATGGTTTGACTGCAGGAAAAAGACGAACTGCATATCCATAGCCCAAGTACTCTTCAATCGAAACGTAGAGGTTTAACAGTTCATTGGCGATGTCAAAAGCTCCCAATAAGGGTTGTGACGCTTCAGAAAAACTCTTGAGCACTACATTCACCAACTTGGCTACATATGTGAAGGAACTCTTCAGACAGAGATATATCTCTTTCAACATGTCTTCCGTAAATTGCAGCTCCTCACCAGAATGTTTCCTCAAACTTGAGATGACAAATTTAATGTATTCCAGAGTAAAAGATAGGCATTCCTCCTGGCTTTTATGGACAAGATCCATCGTAAGAGCATCAGCAATGAACTTCAGCACTGCAGTTAGCATCTTGACCACATTTAATGTCCTCTGTTGTTTAGCAAAATCAGATCCTGGGTACATGTTGTATACAAATATCAATTCAGTTCATGCATAGGCCAAAAGAGGAGAAAGGAATAAACTGCCAAAAGGATGGTTAATTTAGACATAACATTTGAAGTTCTACAGCAATTTTGCAAATAAGGTGATTTAAGACTAAAATGGTCATGCAGCGCCACATTCTGATCTGAGGAAAGCTAAGAGTTTTAGCATACTGAAAGGCCAATGTAAGAGTCTGAATGTTGGTCCACTAAGAACATCATAGTGGGAATAAGAAACACTACGAACATTTTGTAGTATTGGGACTTTCTTACCATAGAGGTTATCTAAATCAAACAAGACAACTCAAACTCTTTATCATAAACTAAGCCTAATCTAATATTCACCAATAAGTTCACCAAATATATTGTAATAATCAAGGTCCAATGGCAGCTTTGACAACTACAAGCACACATTATTGAGAGATCAAAAGATATACAAAATTTCAAGACCAAATATATCAGATGATTTATCCATCACATTCTAAGCCTCATGCACAAAAAGAAAAACTCTATTTTGAATTGCATCTCAGGAAAACTAGGGGGAAAGGGAAAGCTAACCATCACCGCCAAGGTCAGATAATTCACTAGATGGTATCCTGAATAGCTTATTTGTGCAGCCAAGAAGATGATCCATTGTCAGTTCCAATGCCGTTTCCTGGAAGATCAAACGAAGCATATGACAACCATTTCCAGTAAAGAAGTGTGAAGATCAAATCACCACCATGTAAAGGTAAGGTTAAGTCATTTCTATGTGTTAAGTATAACTTTTCTCATGAACAAAGGACAAGGAGCAAGAAATATAAACTTACTAATGTTGTATGTAATGAACTAATCAGCAGATTTTTTGACCTTACGCAGAAAGAATTTCACCAAGAAGAAAACTTTGAAACAAAACAATCTCAATAAACATGAATTGCATTCTATAAATGAAGTCATGCATTAATATGATATTTTGGTTCAATTACTCAAAGCAATATTTTAACTCTCAAAATATTAATAATATGCTGCATAGATAGCTTAAGTGAAAGCCTTAAATCTGAAACTGATCAACTGTAACTGAAACAGGGACATTTCTGCATCCAGAAACAGATCATTGAAATGCTGATGGAAACATAACTATGAGATCCATCGCATATATCTGAACACCAACTAATAATATCTACTCGATTACTTATGCTGCAAAAAGTCGGTGCCAATTATCTTTCTTTTTTTTTATTTGCACCGGGTGTCCGAGTCTCAATGAGTCCCGACTAATCCCGGGGGGTGCACAAGCCCTCGGCAAGGAGTTTCCCGCAAGTGCACCACGGTTAATTCAGGTTTTTACCCAGTCTGATGGCCCTCAGAAATTGTTTGCACCCAGTTGGTTTCGAACTTGAGATCTTGAAAGGGAGCATACCCCAAGGCTCAAGTCAATTGCCACCAGGCCAACCCTGAGGGTTAAAGTCGGTGCCACTTATCCTTTAAGCTCCAATACAATTATATGAACCCCTTTAATACAAACGAAACACAAGATGGAACTATGTGCTGAATAAAAGAATAATGGAAAGAAAAGAGCAAATACTGATTTTAATTTCTTGAACCATATCTATTAGAAGTTTCATTGAAGCAGAGGGCAAGAAAAGCACACTCGCCTCTGATGCTTCATTAGTAGATTCCGTTCTACGCTTCTTCTTATTGACATTTTTGTCTCCACCTAAGTTGTTGACCTGAAAAGACATGTGAAAAGCAAGAGCTGTGTATGCCAAAATTGGTGACAAGCTCATATAATCACATCGTGTACATTGTAGAATGCTTTCTTCAGATATGGCCTTCAAAGTAAGGAATATAGTCTCTAAGCTTCCACTGCGTAGAATAGCATTTCTTGTATTTTCAGATAAAAGGAGGTCCTTTATCTGCCAAGCCACTCCTACAATGATTTCATACTCTTCCTTGAAGCTACATTTAACCTTATCGAACATCTTTTTCTCCTTCACATGCTTTGATTTAGAGGAGAGCTTGATGGAGGACTTAGTATTCCCCCGTTTAGTTGACGGAACACTGAATTTTACCAGTTCTGTTCCAAATCTTTTGTGGCATTGGGAGGCAGTTCTTTGCAGAAGCCTAGCTAGAATTTCAAACATCTTGTCAAACCAACTGCAAGATAGCATCATCTTGTGGACAGACCTCACCTCAGCTTGCTTTTCTAAAGAATTGGATAAATCTCCGCAATTTGTTACCAAGGCCATGCATTCATCGAAAAGGTCATCAACTGCATCTGGACAGATACTTGAAATAATGTTACAGACAGAGGCCTGGGCACATGCTGAGGTAGCAACACCAAACAATCGCTTGAGTCTTTCACCAGACAATTCCTCTTTAAGTTTAGTGTGATAAGATCCATCACTTACAAGATAGATACAGAGGTGGGAGGCTGCAATAATTGAACCATCAATCTGCTCCTCCTCCAGCTTGCCAGGTGATACAACCAAACTGATAAGAATTTTAAAAAGTTCCATCCATGACTGTAGCGAGATTCCTTCCGACACAGCAAATTCACAGAACCTTGCACCAGCCAAAGGACACCTTTTTATAAGTGTGACACATCGCTTACATGCTTCTCTCAGGTTTACTTTTGAGGGAAAGTATGAAGGAAGGAGAAGCTTAGTGATTTTTTGACCAATCATTGGTTGGTCATTTGCAAGTGTAGACAACAAAAGGTCTATATGCACAACCTGCATAACAAAAAGTTAAATTGATTTAAGTAGAAAACTTCAATAATCCGGGGCTTGTGTATGTTGTAGGTTATAAAGTTCAGACCATACCTTGTGAAACTGAAAATTTCTTAAATCAGTTAAAGTGAGAAGGAGATCTACAACTGCAGCACGAACTGGAGGAGAAGTATCAAGAATCAAATTACCCATTCTAGGTAAAAGCACTTTAAGGACCTCGTGAGAATGGGGGTTTCCAAGTAGGTATATCATAGCATTTACTGTTGACAACCTAACCTCAGTGCATTCATCATGTATCATATGATCAAAGATTTTGGTAAGAGTTTTAGTGATTGTTGGTGAAGGGATAATTTCCCAATACAAATGAAGAATGCGGCAACAACCTTCAACAGCTACAGCACGCACATCAGGACACTCATCCATTAGTAATTTGTCCAGCAGAAAGAACTGTTTATCAAGGAGTGTGTCTTTCCCCTCCTTTGTCGCATCAGGATCTTCAAGAGGGAATAGGTCAAGAAATAAGTGCAATGAATTTTGTCGGACATTTGAGTTTGCAACCTACCAGAAAAGCAGTTGTATTATGAATCTCAATTATTCATAGGCATAAAACTTTGTGCTGGATAAAGAAGTTGGACTGTCAAAAGAAAAATACTATAGCTCAAGATATGCTACAAATTTTCTAATTCATCCCATTGGTAATACATTAAGCATCAAAGAATTAGCATATTGGGAGAGGAAACTAAATAATGAGCAGCACCGTCGGTAGTTTCTTTAGATATTATTGAACTAAAATTTCAAGTGACTGGATCCTAAAGGGCAAAGGTCAAACAAAGAAACAAAGGATACAATTTGAAACCTTTGAAAATGGCAATTCTTTGGAAAACAAGACAGCAATTGTCAATTAAGCTCTTCAATCGCACTAAGAAATTAGAAATACATAAAGTTAAATGCATTCTGGCAAAGTTTTCTATTTACAAAACTCAAACCCAATGAAAATCATGAATGAATGATGCACGGCATCTTATATCTGAATACTCTAAAATGCAATCATAGAGCTGAAAACTTTTCATGTGGAAATCTAGGATCATTAGGATAAGTTAACAGTCCAGTACGATACACAAGTTTTACGGTGTCATAGGGCAGTTAAACTTTAACCAGTACCTGCAAGGATCGGAAAATGACGGGCTCGGCAAGACGAAAAAGGAGCTTCTCAACACCCTCTGTAGTTCTCTGATTAACGAAACCCCCTAAAACTCTTCTAATAGACACAGCAAGCTCCCCTGAACTTGCATGTATACAGCTATCTATCAACCCCTGCAAGAAGTTGTTCTCAATCTCATCCTTAGACAGCCCTTCGGCTGCCTGCCACGCCCGGAAAAGAACCTCTCCATATGCCTCCAACACAGACTTACGCCCAAATGGGATCTGCGATTTAAGCATAGCCAATGCCTCTTTCAGAACCTGTACACTCAAACCAAATGTAAACGCGATAAATTTCCTCCCATCCTCCGTCTTCAAAAACAGAGGCGAAATCACACAACGCATCATTAAATGCATCAAATCCTCGATACTCTCATCCTCGAAATCCAGCAACGTAAACGCCTCTCTTAGCATATAAACCCTATGCACATACACTTTCTTATTCAACGTCAACGCCCTTGACAACAGAAACGGCAATGACTGAGAAATTAGGGTTTCTCTCCCACATAAATCCTCCTTCCACCACTCTTCACATAAATTAGCAATTTCAGATAACAAGACAGAATCAGACTCAAATAAAATCAAATTATCATGTAACTCTCGAACCGCCGGCAATAAATCAGAATCAGAAAAGGCCTTTTTTGGATGAGAAACACATAAAAACGAAATGTAAGCATAAATACGAAGATTTTCGACGAGCAATTGCGTTTTATCTTCGTTTTCTTCTTCGTCGTTCCTCTTGTTCCGCGCAGATCGACGGAGCCGTTTTGTCGGCGGCGTTTGAGGAGATAAAACGGCGTCGTCGGTGGAGTTAGAATCAGTTAGGGTTTTGTATTTCCTGATAGACTGCGAGATTGAGTGGTGGAGGGCGAGAGGAAGAGTAGTAGTGAGATCTGACGAAGAAGTGAGGGTGTGAATTAGGGTTTTGAGTGAGGGTTTAATGGATTTATTAAAGCCTAATTTTGCCGTTGACGAGAGGAATTCTTGCGCTGAGGTTTTGAGCGAAGATCGAAGTCTTTTCTCCATTGAAAGTGATGCAAGATCTTGATAGTTTTTTTTGTTAGTGCTTATTTACTGGTGTAGATGACTTCTTTCTTGCAAGAGAGAGAAGAAATGGTAGACGTTGACAGTGAAGTTCGAATTTGAAATGAGCAATTGGCGCTCCAACTTGAATTTTTCTTTTTCCTTTTTTCTTGCGCGAGTGAGCATTTCTGCATTTGGGAGGAAGTGAAACACTAAAAACAAAATTAAGCTCCCGTTTCGGAGAATAAGCCTAAAATCATACATTATGTTTGGCTTTAGACTCAAAGTCATACATATTCTTTCACATGGAGCACTAATAGTCCATTAACTTAAGCAAAGTGGTATATTTTTAGTCATAATACTAAACACCATTAATTTTTAACATAAATCTAAAATCTTACAAAATATTTGCTCCATTTATTCTCTTGCTTACTGAAAGACTGAGAGATTTATCTAGATGGTAAATAGTAAATATATATAAAGTTTATTTACTATTTTTTTAGTATACTTAAAATATATATTTACTAAAAAATATTAAACATTATTAATTTTTATTTGCAATGATTGTTATCTAGATAACCTCAAATGTTATCCATATTTTTTATTAGATACATAAAAAAAATTATGTATATTTAACGGTATTTAAAATTAACTAATAAACATACCTAAAATAAAAAAATAAATTTTATATATCTAATAAATGTTATCTCCGCCTTTACATGAAATGTTAAACTATTTGGCATGTCATATAGTGGCGGAGATAACATTTGTTAAACTGTATGACATGCCAAATAGTTTAACATTTTATGTAAAGGTGGAGATAACATTTATTATATACATAATTTATTTTTTTATTTTATGTTTACTAGTTAATTTTAAACACCGTTAAATATACATAATTTTTTTTATGTATCTAATAAAAAATTTGGATAACATTTAAGGTTATCTAGATAACAATCATTGCAAATAAAAATTAACAATATTTAACATTTCTTTGTAAATGTATATTTTAAGTATAGTAAATAAATAGTAAATAAACTTTATGTATATTTGCTATTTACTATCTACATAAATCTCTCATCTTTCTTTCTTCAGTATGCAAGAAAATAAATGCAACAAATATTTTGTAAGATTTTAGATTTATGTTAAAAATTAATGGTATTTAGTATTATGACTAAAAGTGCACCATTTTATTTAAGTTAATGGACTATTAGTGCTCCATGTGGAAGAATATGTATTACTTTGAGTCTAAAGCCAAACATAATGTATGATTTTGAGCTTTTTCTCTCCCGTTTCGTTATAAATTTTCGCAATATTTTCTCAATTTTTTAAAAAAATATTCACCCAAAAATTACCATAAACTAATTTTTGAAAACTTGAAAAAAAAAAATCAGACTTTTTTTTCTTCAAAAATTCGAACATATTCTATGATCAAATAATTTTTTAGTTCACTCACAAAACTTCAACTTTTTTTCAAATAAAATACATGTCCCAACACAACTTCAATTTTCAAAAATTATTTTCAACACAACTTCATACAGGGATGGACCCACCCTATAGTAAGGGGGTTTTTGTCAAAAATATTAATTATTTTCACATGTGAACTTCAAAAATCATGAAAGAAGAGTATATTATGGAGAAACTTTCAGAAACCACCATGTTTTAGTGGCTATCAGCTAGTTGTAGATAAGACAAGAGGGGTTGATCTGATGGTAAGCAACCTCCACTTCCAATCAAGAGGTTGTGAGTCCGAGTCTCCCCAAGAGTAAGGTGGAAAGTTCTTGGAGGGAAGGATGCCGGGGGTCTATTTGAAAACAGCCTCTCTACCCCAGGGTAGGGGTAAGGTTTGCGTATACATTACCCTCCCCAGACCCCACTAAGTGGGATTATACTGGGTTGTTGTTGTTGTTGTAGCTAGTTGTAACTACCATTTACTATATTACTTCCTATAGCTATGCTTTCAGGTTTTTAGGGTATATTCGATGTATTTAAGCTACTATATTCATGAATACAGTAGCATTTCTAGCCCTGAAACAGGGGGTTACAGCTAGAAAATTTTTTGTATTCGACTGCATTCACGGCGTGAAACAGCGGATTACAATTGTTTTTAAACGGAAAGTGAATCAATTAACATAATAGACTCCTAATATAACTCAACAAACTCAATTATAACACACAAATTTTGTATTTTCAGTTATAAAAAAGATTCTCAACCGAAAAATACCCCAAAAACATAGCAATCTTCAGAGAGATTATATAATTACATTGAATATAGTTAAATACATAAAAATACATTGAATACATGAAGTATAGTAGGTCATCTATAGTGCAAAAACATATGAATACATACTGCAGATACATTTGAATACATATATTCATATGAATACATAAATTATATTAATTAAAAAAATTATATGAATACATTCATGGAATATAGCGAGATAGTGAATATAATGAAATACATGGAATACAACGAGATAAAATAAAATACAATAAAAAAAAAAGATAACGAATACAATAAAATACATGAAAATACAGCGAGACACGTTGAAATACACTTAAAAAATAACAGAATCTTCAAGTTGCTCAGCCCCAAACTCCGTTGTCTTTGTTCAAGAACAATTCTAATGTCGTCGCATCGAGTTGCAGCCCTAACCAAACATCGTTTGCAGCACAAATATTGTTTCATCGTCTTGTTCGTCGTCGTTTTCTATGTCTACCATTCCAATCACTGCTTATAATTCCAACACAAGGAGCTACCGTTCGAGATCAGAAATTGAGGAGTATGATCATGAAAAGCTATAGATCCCTACTTTACCAACTTCAACACTCTGTTTTGGCTGTGGGATGGGAAATTCTAAGCGTTTTCGGGTTAGTTACCCAGTGAAGAAGTCGTTTTCGTCCTTTGTTGGCAATGGTGTACCTTCTTGAATATGATATATTATATTTGAATTTGATGAATTAGGGAAAACCCTCAAAAGATGTTTGATGTCCTCAAAATCACCAAATTCAACACAAGGAACTACCATCGACAGAGGAACTGATGAGAGAGAATCCATGAATTTGTATTCATGGAGAAAACTGGCATTAAGAGAGAGGGTGGAGAAAAATCCGAAAGAATAAGAGAGAAAAATAATACAAAGTGTATTTTATGGCTTAAAGGTAGGAGGTGGCCATAAATAGATATTTGGCTATAAAAATTAAAAGGTAGATATGAAATATAATTTTTTTAAATGATATTATTTAAAATAAATAAGGTATCAAACTTTGCTATAAGAGGTAAAAATTCCTATATTATACACACAAACCCACTTGACAGACAACGAAGTTGTGGCAAAGAGGATTCATAATGGGCCAGAGGTCACAAGTTCGAATCACTGCTCAAGCGCTGTACTATTATGTGATCCACAATTTGTTTAATGTTCCACTCTGTTATAAATATATTATATTATGGATGTTCATTTAGTACTCCGTTGTAAATAAGCTTCCTGAAGAAGCTTATCCATATGGGACTCCGACGTAAATATGTTTATCTATTTAGTACTCTATTGGAAATAAGCCTCCTGAAGAAACTTATCACTTCGGTACCCGATTATGGATAAATATTACCCCCGGTAGAAGATTATCCATACCGGGTATAATAAGTTTATCCTTTCAGTATCCGATTATGGATAAACATTAACCCCGGTAGAAGATTATCCATAGCGGGTATAATGAGCTTATCCTTTCAATACTCCGTTATGGATAAACATTGCTCTTAGTATAAGATTATCCATATCGGATATAGTAGCAGCTTACACAGCAGCTTCCTTTTTTCTATAAATAGAAGAGTTTTCAGTTCATTATGTACATTAGTTTGAATTCGAATAATATATCAGTTTCTTTCTATACTTGTCTTTACATTACAGTCTTTATTTTATAACACGTTATCAGTACGAGACTTTGCCATCTCGAGCAATATTTTGAAAGTATCTGAGGTAAGAACTTTCTTTTCCTAAATAATGTCAAATCTTTATAAACTTGAATTTGTAGCCCTGAATATATCGGGCAAAAGCTATATGTCTTGGGTGCTTGATGCTGAAATTCATCTTGATGCGATGGGTCTAGCAGACACCATCAGTGATAAAAATCAGGCATCAAACCAAGACCATGCCAAAGCAATGATATTCCTACGCCATCACCTTGATGAAGTCCTGAAAATAAAATATCTTACTGTTAAAGATCCAGGCATACTGTGGAATAATTTGAAAGATAGATATGACCACCTGAAGATGGTCGTTCTTCCACAGGCACGATATGATTGGACTCATCTAAGGCTACAAGATTTTAAATCTATCAGTGAGTATAATTCTGCTATGTTCAGAATTATTTCCCAATTAAAATTATGTGGTGATAATATTACTGATTATGATATGTTGGAGAAAACTTTCACCACTTTTCATGCCTCGAATATGCTCCTGCAGCAGCAATATCGAGAGATGGGATTTAAAAGGTATTCTGAACTTATCTCACATCTTCTTATAGCCGAGCAACATAATGGGCTATTAATGAAAAACCATGAAAGTCGACCTACTGGTTCTTGTCCATTCCCTGAAGTGAATGAGACAAACTTCCACCAAGCTAAACGTGGAAAAGGTCGTGGCCCCAGTCGTGGTCATGGCCGTGGTCGGGGAAGAAATCCCAATCATGGTAATAATAATGCACCAAAGAACCCTCCTCGCCACCAGCAGTGGAAAAGGAAGGAACAAAAGCATGAAGCGGTGCAAGCACCAAATACAGAGAGTGCATGCTATAGATGTGGAGGAAAAGGGCACTGGTCACGTACCTGTCGTACGCCAAAGCACCTGGTTGAGCTTTATCAAGCCTCCTTGAAGAAGGCAGAGAAAAATGCTGAAGCAAATTTTATCTCTGAAGATAACTTTGACTTCATGCATTTAGATGTAGCTGATTACTTTGCACTCCCAGAAGGAGAAACAAGTCATGTAATCGGTGGTGAATCTGTAGAAATGTAAATATTTTAATTTTTGTTGTTTGTTATACATAAATAAAAGTTATGCTTTGATAATGATGTTTACTATAATATATTTTATTTATGTCATTTTGAAGAATATGGATAACATTATTAGATCAACTTAAACTCTAGCAGAGTTTGCAAGAAATATACAACCACCAGAAGTAGTTATATTTCATATATCTCATTGTAATTATATTTTGTTAACCACCAGAAGTGGTATATGCCTATGATCACCAGAAGTGATAATTTAGGCTTTCTATGGTTACAATTGAAGATAAGCTACATAAATATTCTCTATATTAAATGCACGCCTCGATTTGCTCCTGAAGTAGTAAATATTTTAAAAGAGGTTGAGGCATCACAATTTGATGTGATTAATGCGCATTCAGATAATTATGTTCGATTTTCCTGAAGGATGAGAACTTTTGATAATAATAATTCATTCCCTGAAGTGAATGTGATAATATTAATAAATCTGGTAAATATGAACGCGCTCTTGATGCAAATATATTACGATTCACCTCCAGAAGAGGTAATATAATTGAGAGAATATATACTCAATATTTCGTATTTTAAATTTGCTCCTGAAGAAGTAATACAATTGAAATTGCCTCCTGAAGTAGGAAAATATTATGAAGAGGAGTTTTCTTGTGCTTAAATAATTATTTATTTGATTGTGATTTTCTCTTATGATACCAGAAGTGTCTGAGCAATATTTGATAGTACAAAATGTATCAACAACTCCCGAAGAGCTAACTGTTTGCCTAGAAGACACATGACACCAGTAGTGTCCGATAAATATTAAATTGTGGATAATAATTGAAGGCTCTCGAAGAGCTTATTTACAAATATGTCATTCATATTATATGATTATGGTCAAAACATATGTTGTAGTAAACCCGAAGTTTACTAAAATAAATGGCTATCATTTTGAGACTATAAATGATTGGAAGATTAAAAATCTTCATGTTTCCACAATCATAGGGGGTGAAATAATATGTATATGAGAAGTTACCCGCCTTATTCTTCGATTTGTACTACATCATGTATCACGGTAAACCAGAAGTTTACTAATACAAAAGTAGCCACAGTAAATCAGAAGTTTACTAATGCAAAAGTTTATGTCATAGTAAACCAGAAGTTTACTAAGAGATAGCACATGCCATGATAAACTTGAAGTTTTCATTTGCCATTTTTAAATGAGCTATTTGAGAATTTAGATAAGCATATACTGAAGAACTAGAAGATTCTTCAAGAATTCTCCTGTGTTGCTTGTTCTCATAATAAATTGATTATACCAGCTAAAGTTGGGACTAAGACCCCTGATTCTGAAATATATAAAAGGTGAATATGGGCCCATTCACCTATCATGTGAACCACTTATAGATGCATATATAAGATGGTTACATGTATGTTTATTGTCAACCTGCAGTTTGGCATTTGAAATTGCTTTTCTCACTTAAGAGCATAATTTTCAGATTATGAAATCAAGACAGTTCATCTTGATAATGCTGGTTTATATACAAGCTAGTTTAGCAGTGAATACCTCCTATTAATGGCTAAACTATTGTTTATGAGAACAAAGCTTCATGTGTTGGTCTAAGATTTTCTAAATTGCATATAGCAGCACTTGTATGCATCAGACCAACAATATATGATAAGTCCTCCCCTCATAATTGGTTTAGGATCAGAAATCAAATATTTTACTATCTTTTGATGTGTGGTATATGATTAATTTCTCTACCACAATGCACAAAGATATGTTTCCCAAAGAAGATTGGGGATATATGTTAGTTTTTCTAACATCTGGGGAATGGAATAAACAGCTGAAAAATATGCTATATGAATCGAATTATCATTAATATGATCCTCACTTAGAAGATAATTCAAGTCAAATGCCAGAAGCGTTTGCTGATCCAAAATCAAATATCATATTTCAGCTGCAAATGCTCCTATTAAAATTTAAAGTCCCTGAAGGATAGAGTTTACTGTACGCATGAAGCGTGGTAGACCAATCGGTTCCAAAGGTAACAATCCTTGAAAAATGATAAGGAGCTAATGATCAAAATGATCATAATGAGGAGGAAATGAGCTCTAGAAGAGCCCACGACATAACATTTCATGAAACTCCAGAAGAAGTTGAGGTACCTGAAAATAAAGAAAGTGATGAGATCTCAACAAGTTATGCCGCTTAGGAACCGATACAAAATGACCGTCGACGATATATTTGATACAATATAGTGCACAATACTGTGAAATATTGTGAGGATCGGACCAGTAGTCCAGACACCTGAAGATGTCATGCCATTTAAATGCGAGTCATAACCTATATGACTCATTTGATTAAATCTCTATAAAGATCCCTGAAGGATTTAAAATGCCTGAAGCATATAGTTCAAAGTCTCGAGAAATGTACTCGATCAGATTATAAAGATCTTTGTACGGTTTAAATCAATCTGGGCGCAAGTGATATAATCGCCTCAGTGAATATTTGCTGAAAGAAAGTTACATAAATGATGTTATTTGTCCATGTATTTTTATAAAGAAAATGTCATCAGAATTTGTTACACTTGCTGTTTACGTTGATGACATAAATCTTGTTGGAACTCCAAAAGAGCTCCAAAGGCAATTGAATATCTTAAGAAAGAATTTGAGATGAAAGATCCAAAATTTATCTTGGTCTGCAAATTAAATATTTAGCAGACGAGATCTTTATCCATCAATTTGCCTATACAGAAAGGGTCTTTAAACGCTTTTACATGGATTAAGCGCACCCATTAAGTACACCAATGGGTGTTCGATCACTTGAAGTGAATAAGGATCCGTTCCGAACTCCAGAAGAGGATGAGGAACTCCTTGGTCCTGAAATACTCTATCTCGGTGCAATTGCTATGCACTTATGTATCTTGTTAATGCTAACAAAAGTGGTGCAGATCGTATTGGTTATGCAGATACAAGATTAGAATGCAGAGACTCAAATATTTGAAACAAGGTTTTCATCAGGGGGAGTAAAATACGCGATGCACTCTTTTTTCCTTACTAAGGTTTTTTCCCACAGGATTTTTCTTATAAGGTTTTTAATGAGGCACCTAGCAATGCGTATTATTAAATATGTGCACTCTT
This sequence comes from Nicotiana glauca, assembly GCA_026770625.1. Classification (NCBI taxonomy): domain Eukaryota; kingdom Viridiplantae; phylum Streptophyta; class Magnoliopsida; order Solanales; family Solanaceae; genus Nicotiana; species Nicotiana glauca. The sequence goes on along the minus strand of MU750614.1, from coordinate 18,219 downwards.
TTTCCTTCACTAGAATTTTTTCCCACGGAATTTTTCCTAGTAAGGTTTTAATGAGGCACACTATCTTTTAATGAACATCCAAGGGGGAGTGTTATAAATATATTATATTATGGATGTTCGTACTCCGTTGTAAATAAGCTTCCTGAAGAAGCTTATCCATATGGGACTCCGCCGTAAATATGTTTATCTATTTAGTACTCTATTGGAAATAAGCCTCCTGAAGAAACTTATCACTTCGGTACTCGATTATTGATAAACATTACCCCCGGTAGAAGATTATCCATATCGGGTATAATAAGTTTATCCTTTCAGTATCCGGTTATGGATAAACATTACTCCCGGTAGAAGATTATCCATACCGGGGATAATAAGTTTATCCTTTCAGTATCCGGTTATGGATAAATATTAACATCGGTAGAAGATTATTCATAGCGGGTATAATGAGCTTATCCTTTCAATACTCCGTTATGGATAAACATTGCTCTTAGTATAAGATTATCCATATCGGATATAGTAGCAGCTTACACAGCAGCTTCCTTTTTTCTATAAATAGAAGAGTTTTCAGTTCATTATGTACATCACTTTGAATTCGAATAATATATCAGTTTCTCTCTATACTTGTCTTTACATTACGGTCTTTATTTTATAACACACTCCACTTTATTATACAATACTTACAATTTTACATATCACTTACCTTTTTTTCTCATCACCTAACAACCTTGCTATTTTCTATTTTGTCTTATTTTCCTATTTCTCTTTATAATTTATTTTTTCTGCTTATATCCATAATAGCTATTCTTATTAAACTCTAATTTACATCATACAAAAATAAAACAAAAAACCTTTCAATAAAGTGAATTTTGGTTCTCCAAATCATCATTTCTTCTAAAACGTGAGAGTGCTTTGTTGAGATTATTTGTAATTTTTTAATTTAATGAGTTTAGTTCATATATATTAAAATTGTCAATTTGTGTTATACTGATAATTTTAGTTTGGGGTAGAATTTCTTTTACTTTAAAATTTTGTATCAATTAGTTTAGTTCATAACTCCTATTTTTTGTTTGTAAATACTTATTGTGCTAAATTTCTTTTAGTTATAAGAAATTTAAGTTGGTTAATTTTTGTTGTTGTTAAAATTAGTAAATTTATAAATTCATTGAAGTAAAATTTGTTAATATATATAGATAAAATTCTAAATATGAAAAGTAAATAGTTTTTTTTTTAAATCTACTTTGATTAAAAAAGAGCGCCAATGACTTTATTTTGAGGTTACATGATGAACAAAATTAAGTAATGAGTAAATTGTATTTACCATTGTCGCTTATACAAGTGACTACTACGCTCTTTGACTGAACCCGCTTGTATTAAATCCTGGGTTTGCCACTGACTTCATAAGCTCTTATTTCAAATTTCAACCAAATCTATTATAACGACTCGACTGCTCGTTTTATTTATTAGAATCTTGTTCCCCTAAATAAAACTCTTTATATGTGCTCTTACTATTTTATGACTTGTGGAGACGGTTAGTGCGGGATTTGAAAAGGTTCGGGTTGAAATCAGAACACTTGGTTCCTTAAGGTTGGCAAAAAGGGCTAGGTTTGACTTTGGTCAATGTTTTGAGTAAACGACCCCGGAATCGGGATTTGACGGTTCCAATAGGTTCGTATGATGATTTTAGACTTAGGTATATGTTCGGATCGAGATTTGAATGACCGGAAGCGTTTCAGCACCTAATAGTAAAAGTTAGCTCTTTGAAGGATTTAAAGTTCTTTAAATTTGGTTTGGAGTAGGTTTTGGTGTTATCGGGGCCCAATTGGGATTTCGAGCCTGGGAATAGTTCCATATGGTAATTTAAGACTTGCACGCAAAATTTGGTGTCATTCCGAGTAGTTTAAGTATATTTCGGCGCGTTAGGAGTAAGTTTGAAGAACTTAAAGTTCTTAAGTTGATTGAATTTGGTTTAGGGTGTGATTCTTAGTTTTGTTGATGTTTTATGCATCCGAGGGTGCGAGCGAGTTCGTTTTATACTTTCAAACTTGTTGGCATGTTCAAGCGGGCCCCCAAAACCCCGGGTGTTAATCGGACGAGGCTCGGACCAAGTTTGGACTTGGAGTAGCAGTTGAAGCTTCCAACTTCTGGTGTAGTCGCACCTGCGCTTGGCCAGCCATAGGTGCGAGCTCGTAGAAGCGAGCCCTTAATTGTAGAAGTGGCCTAATGTGGGCTGCCCGGTAACTGCAGAAGCGGGCGAGGTACCACACATGCGGAGACATAGTTGCGAAGGAGGCCATCGTAGGAGCGGACTAAGGTCGCAGGTGCGGTGCACGTGCCGTAAGAGCGGTCTCGCAGAAGCGAGCCACTGGTCGCAGGAGCGAAAGGGCTAGCTGAGGAGAGGACCGCATCTGCGCGGTCCTTTCCGCAGATGCGGAGTCGCAGAAGCGGCCAAACCTCCGCAGATGCAAAAATCGCAGAAGGCAGAACCCTAATTTAATACAGGACTTAGGCATTTTGAGCTCATATATTTCATTGCTTGGACGATTCTTGGAGCACTTAGAGAGGGGATTTCACCTAATACTTTGAGGTAAGTAATTTCTATACAATGTGAGTTAAATACATAGATTATGGGTAGATTTAACATGTAAAATTTGTGAAATTATGGGTTTAGATGAAAAACTCTAGGATTTTGGTAAAAATGGGATTTAACCATGAAAATGCTTATAGAATTTAGTGAAAATAATATATTTGAGTTCATGAGGTTATGGGTAACAACTTTCTTAAAAAATTTCCAAAATTCGAGCACGTGGGCCCGGGGATGAATTTTAGGAACACTTCAATTAGGGTTGGGAAATCACTTTAATAATTAGGATATGAATTTTTAAACATGTATTAACTATTTTATATAACATTTAACTAGTTTGTTGGGCACCAAACTGAGGGTTTAAGTACAATTGTGTACTGAAAGTAAATGTCTAAATCGTAGCGGAACTTGATAAAGGAATTGTAAAAGGTCGAATTTCATTTACTTGAGTTTTGGACGGGTTACGGCACTGTTAATGAAAATTGATGTTTCCTGAATATTTGCCTCTAAATAATCTTTGAATCAGTTGTTTATAAAGTATTTTCTCTTCTTGTGAAACTGGCCGAACGCCTCAGTAATAGAATAGATGCATTTATGATTCGTGTCGTTCGACCCTCGACAGTGCACAATTTATATATTCGTATCGTACGACCTCAAAATCATTGTGCGTAATAACTCTTGGAGACTAATATTAATTGATATTGTTTCATTAGCTTGAGATATTAATTTTTAAATGATGGAAATTAATTTGGAATTTACTATTAGTGAAAGAATTATTCATTTAATCTTGTTATTGAGTTTTGAGTTGTATTTATATAGTCCATGCTTAGTTATAATTTTAGTATTTTATTGTTAGCCAATAGTAAATGTGGAAGTCGACCCCTCGTCACTACTTCTTCGAGGCTAGACTAGATACTTACTGGGTACATATTTGTTTATGTATTCACGCTACACTTCTGCATAAATGTGCAGGATCTGAGGCAGTTGCATCTGTATATCAGTCCGGCGCACATCCTTGATTTCCACAGACTCTGTGGTGGCTGCCTTCCGAGCCCGTTCTGCAGCAACCAAAGTCTTTCGTTTGCTTTATTTTCTATCTATATCACTTCAGACAGTAGTGCAGTATTCTTTTGTATATTCTACTAATAACTCATACATTAGTGAGACCATGTCTTAGAGATTTATGCTAGTAGACACTTGTTGATTTTTGAGTAATTACCTCATCCCATTGATTTTAAAATTATTTACTTTCTCACTTTACTAACTTATTCACTTCTTGATTTCAGAATAATTAAAAATCAACTATTTCAAATTCCTAAAAGACAAGATCACGGAGTCACTTCACTGTTGGCTTGCCTAGCAATAACGTTGGGCGGCATCACGGCCTATAGAAGAATTAGGTCGTGACAATATGGTATTAGAGCATTAGGTTCACGTTGGTCTCACAAGTTATGAGCAGGCCTAATAGAGTCTTGCGGATCGGTGTGGAGAAGTTCGTACTTATCTTCGAGAGGCTATAGGGTGTTAGGAAACTACACTTTCTTCATCTCCTATCGTGCATTTGATGTTATACTAAGTGTCTTTCTCTTATTATATTACAAATGGTGAGAACGCACACGACGGATGTTCCAGACCCTGGAGGAGTTGCTCCCTCTGTTGCTAGAGGTCGAGGCAGAGGCTGGGGGAGGGCACCGGCCCGAGGTAGGGGACGAGGATGTCCTAGAGCTGATCTAGCTATGCCACCAGTGGATCCAACAGAGGATCCTATTATTGAGGATCAGGGCGAGATGCCTGCATCCAGCCCATGTGGATTTCATGTCCGCACCAGAATTTCAGGAGGTTATGGGCCATATGATGCGATTCATGGACACCATGACTCTGGCTGGTTTATTTTCAGCAGACCCAGCCACATCTCAGGCTAGAGGGGGAGCATAGAACCCTACTGCTCAGGCTCCTACGCATGCAGCTGCTGTATATCAGACCCTGGGAACATTACCCATGGGCGGAGCCCAGCCAGTGGCAGTAACCATACCTGAGCCCAGACTAGCTGCGGCTCGCGAACTGCAGAAGCTATTGGACAGATGGACTAGGCTACACCCTCCTATCTTCAGGGGTGAGCGGCATGAGGATCCCTACGACTTCATTGATCGCTGCAGGGACAGACTACAACATGAGGATATTAGAGTTCCACGGGGTGGATTTCACTACTTTCTAGCTGGAGGGCAGGGCCCGTAGATGGTGGCAGTCACATCTTCTCGGCAGACCAGTAGGTTCTCCTCCCATGACTTGGGATCAGTTTACATGCCTTTTCTTGGATAGGTATATTCCACCCTCCCAGAGGGAAGAGTTGCAGTTTCAGTTTAAGCAGCTCCAGCAGGGTCATATGTCAGTGACCGATTATGAGGCGTGTTGGCCCAAGTGAAGTTTTTATTTTGAAGATTGACAAAGGAAGCTCAAGCATGAATCGGGTCCATCCCCTGTGTACACAGACATGGTCATATTCGAGCATAAGAGATGCACATGAAGGAGATAGGCTTAACTTGATATATCTGATATCTCCAGATCGAAAAGGTTGCATAATTGATAAGGAGAAAGACTCCTTACTCAAAGATAACACTATCCAAGATAAGGGAGGAGTTAGAAGTTGAGAACAACTAGAACTCTTCCACCAAGGAATAGTGACATTAGAACTCTAGTTATTTTTTAATCTAGTAACTCTATATATTGCAGGATGTTCTCATTTTACAAAGACGCACAAAAGTTGAAGTTAAACGTGAGTTGAGAGCAAAATAGCAATGCATTTTGCAAGCAATTCTTATGTGATTCAAGTGTGTGAACCTGAAGCTACATGAACCAGATAGAAGAATTAGTTCCAAGTGTCTGCCTTTTATTCTAGTTTCATTATAGTAGGTGGTTTTCAAATTGTACCTTTCAGCTTTATCTAGAAGCAATTATATTAGGTACTTTGAGTATTTAAGTTAGAGTTAACTTGAAGTTGTTGCAATAGTTAGAGGCTAGTTGACCACAATGGGATTAGAGTTAATCCTTAGGTTTACAAAGTATTTTGTAAATGTTGTTTTGGCTCAGTGATTTAGTGAAGTGTTGGGGAAAATCCTACTGAGTAGCAGGTCATGATTTTTTCACCTTTTGAGCCAGGTGTTTTTCACATAAAAATACTTGTGTTCTTTACTTCTATAATCAGTGCATGCAAAACATTGGACACCACACAAATCACCTCCCCCCCTCTTGTGTGGTATTAAAGTTAAACATCAATTGGTATTAGAGCGGGTTATCCTTGAAGAGGCTAACACCGTAGGAGAAGATCAAGATGAGTGCACCACCTGGAAATTGGGAAGGGTAATCCACTGCTAGGCTACCACTCTTCAACGGACAGTACTACTATTGGTTTTATAACTTCGGAAGATGCTCAAGGTAGCTTGCTTCCAAGCCACTGCAATTGATGGGCATGTAGTCGTAGTAGTCGACCCAGAATGCCTCTCTTAAACATGATGAGAGATCACATCATAGAAGAGAACTATGAGCTATGGGACATTTCCACTAATGGTTCTCTGGATACCGTGAAGAAAAATATTGAAGGAGTAGAGGTGCCAAAGACAAGAGTTGACTGCACTGTTGAGGATCTAAGGAAATGGGAGAAGAATGCCAAATCCAAGAACTAGCTTATTTTTGGACTTGGTCGTTGTACCACTGCTAAGGAAATTTGGGACACTCTACAAGTGGACCATGAAGGAACACCTCAAGTGAAGAGGTCTAGAGGAACTCTACTGTATTCTCATTATGAGAACTTCACCGTGAAAGAAGGGAAAACCATTCAAGAGATGTACACAAGGTTCACTACATTTACAAATGAACTAAAGTCTCTTGGAAAGATTATTCCTGAAGAAGACAGAGTTGAGAGATTTTGACAAGGGTTCTGCCTGTTACTTGGAAGAGCAAAATCACTGTCATTCAGGAATCAAAGAACATTGCCACCCTCAAATTGGATGAGCTTATTGGAAATCTTACTGCTTATGAACTTAGGAGGCAAATCATGAAGATGGATGTACATAAGAAGTAAATGAGCTTGGCACTCAGAATCACTAAGGGGTCATTTCGTAGGGTGTATAATAATAGTGCGGAATAAGGTGTATTAGTAAGCTTAGTAATGCATGTGTTAGTAATGCAAGCATTAGTTATGCAAATATTATTTCTTATCTAATATTTGGTGTGGTATATTAAAATTATAATGCATTGCATAATTTTTAAGAAAAATAGTTTTTTACAACTGCATATTCTCTAGCTTTAAGGGACTTTAAGGACAATTGTGTCTTTAACCATACTAATGCATGCATTAATAGCCTTGGTATTACTAATGCCATGGTTTTCTATGCATTACTTATACATAGGATAATACCAAGTATGATGTATAACTAATACAAGTATTAGCTATACACAAGTTGAAAAAATGTACCAGACAAAGTATTAGTAATGCATAGAGCTAATGCTTGCATTATGTTTTCTAATACCACCTACCAAAAGACCCCTAAAGGCTCTGATCTAGAAGATGATGAAATGGATATGATCATAAAGGACTGCAATAAGTTCCTAAGGAGAGGAAGGGGTCCTTCAGGAAGTGGAAGCTACATCAAGCCAAAGGTTCCTGAAAAGCAAACCAATGAAGGATGCTACAAGTGTGGGAAGACTGATCACCACATCAAGAATTGTCCTCAATAGGAAATTGAATGGAAGAAAGAAAGAGCTAGATGACGTAACATGAAGAAGTAACACGTTTAACCCAACAAAAACAAAGGATAAACCAAGGCTATGGTCGCTGCTTGGGGAGAAAGTTCAGATGAAAGCTCAAATGATGAAGATGGGGATGAACAAGCACTTATGGCCATTGGAGAACCTGATGAGAAAACTGAGATAAGTGTAATTCATCTCAAAGACAAGATTAAATTTTTGTCTAAAGAAAAACTATTTGAGTTACTTCTAGATCTAATTGATGAATCTGAGGATGTAAACAATGAAAAGGAACAGTTGTCTAAAGAATGTATGATTTTAAAAGCAAAGTGCAAAAATTTGAAACTTAGGGTTAGTGGAACTATAAGTGAAAATACTGCCTTGAAGAACCAGGTTCATGCACTTGATTCAAATGTCCTAAAACTTAGATATGAAAATCTAAAACTGAAATTAGGAACATGTAAGAAGGTAGATAATCAAGCACAACTTACTCTAGAAGAAAATGTAGGTAAATTGAAAGATGAGTTGTATAATAGGGATGGGCAGGTAAGAAGTCCAAAGGAGGATCTAAGCATGAGCTGGATAGAACTTGTAAATAGAACAGGTCCTCCGATGCACATTCATGGTTACAGGAACATCATAGTAGCAAAAGAAGAGGACTTGGCTTCGGGAATCTGCCACCAAAATGGGATCCCCAAAAGCAAGTATCTCACACTTTCTAAGAACAAGATTTGCACACACTGTGGTAAAATAGGTCACTTTAAAAGTGAATGCACTGTAAAAGAAATGGCTAGTCAAAAGAACAAAAAGTTCATTCAATGAAAGAATAGGCTACCAAGTTGAGCAAAAATGAATTTGATTCATCATTTTGCCTATAGAAAGGGACCCAAACTAGTTTGGGTTCCTAAGACTAACCCCTGATTTCCTTTTGCATATCCAAGTGAAGGGGAACAACCAGATATGGTACATGGATAGTGGCTGCTCAAAGCACATGACAGGTAACAAGAACCAGTTCCTTTCACTTGAAGACCTCAAAGTAGCTAATGTTTCCTTTGGAAATGGGAAGAAAGGTGAGATCATTGGGGTTAGAAAGATAGGTAAAACTGATTCTCACTTTATTGAGAATGTCTACTTGATAGATGGACTGAAGTACAATCTAATAAGTGTATCACAATTGTGTGATAGAGGTAACATGGTAGCATTCACCTCTACCAAATGCTTTGTGATTAATCTTACCACTAATATGATTGTTTTGTAGGTAAAAAGTGTGAACAACATATATGTTGTAGATCTGTCCATATTTTTAGAAAATGGACTCACTTGCTTAAATATGTTGGATAATGATCCCCTCATTTGGCACAAGAGACTTAGACATGCTAGTATGAGTCAATTCAACAAATTAGTCTCCAAAGACCTTGGATAAGGTTGCCTAACATCAAGTTCAAGGAAGATAAAGTTTGTGAGGATTGTGCAAGGGGGAAGCAGATAAGATCCTCTTTTAAATGCAAGAAAATGGTAAGCACCACCAGGACGATGGAACTGGTCCATATGGATCTCTGTGTCCAATAAGAACATTAAGCAGATGTGATAAGAAATATGTGATGATGCTTGTTGATAATTATTCTAGGTTTACTTGTGTCACACCTCCTCNGGGGGCTACGTACCGGGGACCCGCGGGATCGTCCGGCTTAGTAACTTGTCCGGCCTCTTTTCTTATTTGGGTATGACTTAACAGAAAGGGGAGTCTCAACCAGTAAGCACATCCCCGGAGGTAAGAAGAGAAGGGTTTTCGGCACAATTTTTATATACAGTTCACGTAATATCAAAGCGGTAAACATATAGCACGTTGATCAAAGCATATAATAAAATCAGATATAAACAAAAATAGCAATTTTAACTGAGCTCGAATTCTTAAACCCTGAACCGAAGTTCTGGGTTTCTTATCCCCAGCAGAGTCGCCAGAGCTGTCATACCTCCTTTTCCTTTTACTACTTATGTACCGCTTATTAATACTACACCCCGGGAAGGGATATAATAATAAAAAGGGAAGGAGTTTTTCCAATTAAAGGACAGTCGGAACGGGATTTATTTATTAAATTTCTGAGTTGCCACTTGGGAAAATAATGGTGTCCCAAGTCACCGGTTTAATCCCGAACCGAG
>MU750612.1:28941-42063 GCA_026770625.1 Nicotiana glauca | reverse complement strand
GATTGGTGGGTTGTAATAAAAACTAAGCATGTGGGTAGGGTAGAAGTCGAGAATGTGTTAGATGTTGCATATCAAAACAATATCTCCAGTGTTCACCAAATAGTGGACGAAGCTTTAGAAAATAATTTGGAACATCCTGAACACATATTGGAAGAAGTTGATATGGATGAAGTAAGAATTATAGAAAACGAGAAAGAAGAATCAACTGATGAAGCTCAAACTAGTGAGGAAGAAGAATTCTCGGACGAGGAACTATACGTCAATTAGCTTTAAAAAGTTGGTTTCTTTAATAACTCATGTTATAGCCAGTTTCTTTATATGTTTCAATCTAACTTTGTATATTGTTATGCAGATGTCAGGCAAGGGTCGAGGTAACAGTGATCCCACTGGTTCTCGGGGTAGAGAAAATCCTAGGAAACAAAAGAGGAGGGTAGAAGGTACTACTCAATTTGTTCCTGCCTCTTCACAGATGCTTGTGCCTGCGCCTCCACCCCAGGGCTATTCTGAGCTGCCAGCGCATGTCCAGCCCTACACCTTCGTGCAGACGCCAGATCTTTCTTCGCAGGGCCATAGTACTGTACGACCTACATACAGTCCACCTGTCTCACATCCACATAGATCGCATCCATCAGCAGCTCATGGATCGCATCGATCCATGTCACATCCACATGGATCACAGCCATCTGTGTCACAGCCAGTCGAGTCACAGTTATCTGTGTCTCATCCACTTGCGGCCCATACAGCTATGTCGCACTCACAGGGCTCGCAGTCCCAGGGGTCGCAGCCATTTTCATCTAGGACTCCATCTATTGCAGACCTTCGCCTGCGAGATACTAGCTCTGACCCACCTACACCTTCCACACATGCCTCCGATGTACATGCTTCGGACAATGATGCTGCTGATGACAAGGAGGTGCATTATGATGAATATGGCAGGATCATCATAGCCCCTGAGGGTGACGGGTAAGAGTTATTTGTTATTTTAACTTTTTTTGTTTAGTACAGTTTTAATAAGATATTAATGTGTTTTTTTTAATAAAATTGCAGATTCATCCCTAGTAATGTTACTACAAGGATCATCACCAAAGCCACCAGAAAGCTTTATGATGGTCCTTATGCGACTTGGAGTGAATTCCCATTCGCTCTCAAGGAGGCAATCTTCAATCAATTCAAGGTATAAATATTCTTTTAAGCAGTATAATCATTTATTAGCTTTTAGCTAATATTATATTGTAAGCAGATAATGCACTTAACTTTTGAATAATTATTAGCTAATAAAAGCTAAGTATAATATATCGAATATAGCTTTTATGATATTTCCATCTAAATATGATATTTCCATATAATACTTGACTTTTGAAATACAGAGCAAGTGTGTATGGGAACACCGCTATAGCGCGGAAGTGGCTGCAAACTTCCATCTCAAAGCTCGAAAGCGGTTGTCACATTGTTTCTCCAAAGCTAGGCAGTTGAACCAAAAGCCTGACTGGTTGCTTCAGTATTTATGGGATGATTTGCAAAGGCAATGGCTTACAGCAGAGTTCTTAGAGAAGAGCAAAAAAGGAAAGAAAGCTCGGGCATCTGAGAAGGGAGGATCCTTTCACACTGGAGGTGCGGTCAGCCTAGGGACGATAAAACGAAGAATGGAACGTAATTGCTTAATTTATTTTAATTTTCTTAGTATATGTATTCTGTTTATTAACTAAAATTTATGAGTTTTCAGGAAAAAAAGTTGGGGCATCCGATGAACCAAGATGAGCTCTTCAGGGAGACTCATATTGTGAAGAAAAAGAAAGAGACGGACCAAAAAATGTGGGTCGAGGGCCGAGCCTCGACTGTACATGTAAGTTTTTACTTTTCATTAAGAATTTTAATTTACTTTTATATAAATTTGGAAATAGTAATTCACATATTATTTTTCTTATAGGGTCGCTTCACAGCTGAAGTGGAGCAATTCATACGCAGTTAGCCACATAATGAGTCCGGCGCACCAATCCAACTATCGGACGAGGATGCTGAAAGAATATAGACGCAGGCTGCTGGCGGTCCAAAAGGGGGGAAGATATACGGGCTTCCTAACAAGAAATTCCATCGCTATAAGTGTGGAATGCAAGTAATAGGGACTTCCTCCCAAGCCGAGCAACTTGATGGGGAGAGCCTCTCCTCTATGCGGGAGAGTGTGGCAAAGCTCACATCCGAGCTAGAAGCCTCCAAGGAGAGAGAAAGGCTTAGAGATATGCAGTACTCTGTCATGCAAGCTCAGTACAAGGGCATGCAAGAGCAGATCAAAAATCTCCTAGCTTCTGGCAATTTTCCAATTTCCCGGTCTCGTGAGTCATCGCTAGAGGCTCGACTTCCCCGTGCTCAATCCTCCCATCCTCCCCGTGATCATTCTTCCCATCATCGACAAATAGCCCATTCTAGATACTGTCATGGTGAAGAAAGTTCATCTGACGGTGATGATAATGATGTAGAGAACAATCTTTTAACTTATTAGTTTATGCTAGACAAATACAATTGGTTTTCGAATGGTTCTGTAATAACATTTAACTTATTAGTTTGCTAATTATACTTTGTTCGTTATAATTGTTGTTGCTGCTTGTTGTTGTTGGCATATTTGCCTAATTAGGAATTTTGGTAAGCTGGCAGGTGGTGTAGCTACCAAAAGAGGCAGTTCCTGCCAGCAATATACCAGGAAAAGCGACCAACTTTGGTCGCTATTTGGTCGTTTTTCTATTAGAATAATAAATTTCTGTGAAATAGCTACTAAGGTTGGTCGCTATTTAGCCCAGATTTCCCAAAAAACGACCAAGATTGGTCGCTATTTCCCAGAAAATTAATAATTTCTGGAAATATGGTGACCAGTGTTGGTCGCCTATTAATAAATAAAAAAATTAATTCATGTATTTAGCGATCAACTTTGGTCGATAATTAAAAAAAAATAATTAAAAAATTAATAGTTTAGCGACCAACTTTGGTCGCAAATTTTCAGATTTTAAAATATAATATTTCTTATACAGACCAAAGTTGGTCGCTACTTTATAATTTATAATAAATAAATAAAAACGAAATTTACATAAATGAGACCAACTTTGGTCGCAAAATTTATAATATTAAAATAATATAGCGACCAACGTTGGTCGATTTTTGTGGTCGTTTTTTTCCAGATTTCTAGCAGTGAAGGAAGTTAGATAGGAGCAAATTGGCAACCTATTATTATAATACTGCACAACTGGATGAAAAACTTGATTGAGAGTTTTTAATCTCCAAGCCCAACAAATGAACGAGCAGCTGTAGACAACTAAACTAAAGATTAATACGAATGGGAAGAAATTGTCTACTTATTAAGGAATATTTTTTACTTTCGATAATCTTCTTCAAATATTGCTAATAATGCACATATTCTTGTTTTCAGTTGTATTTCAAACAAAATGATATCTCTGACAATGCACATAAGTTATACGAGTATTAGCAGCATAGCCTAAGATTTGAACTCTTAATTTGAATTGTTACTCTTAGGAATGTAGCTAAATTGATGTAATGATATTGCCATGTTTATAAGCCTTTGGGCCTTTTATCCAAGTACGAAAACCAAGACTAACCAAGCCCCTTGATGCTGCAGCATGTCAAGAAGATTAAACTATGCATATTTTACTTTGCTTCTAACAATTCTACAAATTATATGAAGCTATCAGTAATTTGACAAGTTGCAAATGTAATTCTCACGCTTACAACTTCAACAATATCCTCCCTTAGCACCATGTAAATGATCTACTTCTTTTGGCATGAATCAGTTTTAGGTTTAAGTTGATAATCTCGCTCCACAAAGAATAATACATTGTTCAAAAAGCTTCTTGAAAAAAAGGTTGACTTCCAATAGTCGTTCCGACCTACAACGATAAATTAGAAAACTAAATGCTATTTAATAAGCTTTGTATTGCAGTCAAAATGAATTGCATTACAGTGTTGGTAAAAAGAGATATTTATACACAAGGAATATAATGTTAACATAGTGTAAGAATGAAAAGCTCCGTTAAAAAAAACCATATATTGGTAAGTCACACAGATTTGGTGGCTTAACCAGAGGAGGATCTTTTGGCATGATCTGCAAAGCCAGCCTCCCCCCCCCCCCCCCCCAAGATGGATGAGTGGTCGACGAGGCCAATGTTGGATCGAAGGCAGTTAAAATCCAAACGAGAAAGCGGCTTGGTTAAGAGATCAGGTAGTTGATCTTTGGAATTTACATGTGCAACCCTATAGTTGTTGCTTTTGAATTAGAGACCGCACAACAAAATGATAATCTATCTCAATGTGTTTCATCCGAAAATGGAAAACCGGATTAGCACAGAGATATGTGGCTCCAAAATTGCCACAGTATATTACCGAAACCTGAGATATAGGTATTGATAGCTCGCCTAGAAGATTTTTAATCCAACAGAGTTCTGTAGAGGTAGAAGCAGCCAAGGGGCATTCTGCCTCGGTAGAGGATCTACCAACTGAACATTGTTTTCTAGAGCTCCAGGATATGGGTGTGCTTCCAATGTACACAATATGGGTACTAGTGGAGGTCCGATATCAGCTCCACTACAAATCGTAGACTCGATGACTGAAGGCAATCACAAAGAGAATGTCATAAATCAAGATCAAGTAGCTGAGGGGGAACCCATTATGGCTAGTAATCAACTTCAAGATTATGAGGAAATCATAGCAAAGAATACAGGGCAGAAGGTAAAGAGCAGTGAGGAAAAAAGCAGTGATCAAAACAAACACAAGGGAGATAATCAAGAGAACAATGCAAATATAGAGGCTACATCTGAGGATGTCCAGTCAACTACCTTACCCTCAGAGATCAAAAACTAAAAAGCCATAAATGTTTGTGTTGATCTTAACTGGGATCACACGATAGATCAAAGTCAACTGCCGGAATGTTGCAATCAAGGACAAATCAACCATGTTGAAGAAGAAACCACTATGGAATCTAACACTATGACCGATGGAGATGAGGTAAATTCTCAAAATCAGAATGAAGATGAAATTTCTTATTCTAGAGGAAGAAGTAGAAACAGAAAGAATGATAGGAAGAAAAGTAAACAAAAAGACCTCACAAACACTGTTGAAAATTCCATAGACAAAAGTGAATCACCTCTACCCAGAGGAAGAAGCAGAAACAAAAAAGAAGGAAAACAACACATCCCCTTCTGGTAAAAGAAGAGGAACCAAACAACAACTCTCCCCCTCAACCCAATGATTAGTACAATCTTCTGGAATATAAGATGGGTGAGATCCAAGAAGTCTATTCACAGACTTAAACTTCTTATCAACATCAACAAGGTGGTTTTTGTGGCAATCTTTGAACCCTTTGTTGATATAAGTAAGATTAATGGATACAAACGGTTCTTAGGATTTCAACATGTCAAGCTAATGCTAATGGTAAGATCCAGTGCTTCTGGAACTACCTGGATCATACTGAAGTATTGGTAAATAGTGAACAACAAGTTACTCTCAATATGAAAGAAAATGCTTTAGATTCAGGAACCTTCATTACAGCAGTATATGCCAAATGTACTACTAGTGAAAGAAGAGATTTGTGGGATAGTATTCATAACATGAATAACACTATCGATGGCCCTTGGTGTGTTGGAGGTGACTTCAATATTATCATGGATTCGGCTGAAAAACTAGGTTGTAATCCTCATCGAGCATACAGAAGTCTGGATTTTATTAGCACTATGAAATCTTGTGGCTTAATGGACATTGGATTCACTAGCCCAAGATACACTTGGTGCAATAATAGAAGACCTAGCAAAATAATTTGGAAGAGACTGGACAAGATCATCATCAATAATCAATGGGCTCAACACTTCCAAAATAACACTGTGAAACATTTGGTAAGGAATGGTTCTGATCATAGACCCCTTCTATTAAAATGTCATAACGACCAGCATCAGTACATCAAATACTTCAGATTCCTCAGCTTCTGGACCACTGATTTTCTAGATATGGTTCAGGAGATTTGGAATACCATATTCAAGGTAATGCTATGTGGAGGCTGCAAATTAAGCTGAAACTTCTTGCTAAGCATCTTAGTCAATGGTTAAAGGAAAACATAGGGGACATTTACGAACAAGTAAGTTCCTGGGAAGCTAAGGTGCAAATCCTAGAAGAAATTGATATGCAAAATAACAATGAGCAAGGAAGAGAAGAGCTAAACGGAGGTTATGCTGAATATACTAGATGGATGGGAATGCAAGAATCCTTGATGAAACGGAAAGCTAAGATTAATTGGTTCAAGAATGGTGACTGCAACACTAGCTATTTTCATAGTATTCTGAGAGACAGAAGAAGAAGAAGAAGAAGAAGAAGAAGAAGAAGAAGAAGAAGAAGAAGAAGAAGAAGAAGAAGAAGAAGAAGAAGAAGAAGAAGAAAAAGAAGAAGAAGAAGAAGAAGAAGAAGAAGAAGAAGAAGACTTCAACTGCATAGAATGAAGAATCATAGGGATAAGTGCATACAAGGTGAGGATAAAATTGATAAGGATGTTGTCAAGCACTTTAACAGTTTCTTCAATCTCAACTAGCATCCTAGTGCGAGTAATAATATTCTGAATTGCATTCCTAACCTTATTAAAGAGGAAGACAATGAAGATTGACTATCATGCCTTCAGAAGAGGAAATCAAAGACATTGTTTTCAGTATGAGCATTGAAAGCTCTGTTGGACCTGATGGCTTTAATGGGAAAATGTTTCAAGCTACATTGGATATCATCAAGCAGGACATCATTGAATTAGCCATGGATTTCTTTAAAGGGAGGAACCTCACTAAATTTTACTCATACACCTGCATTGCTTTTATCCCTAAGGTGGAATCTCTGTCCAGATTTGAAGAACTCAAACCTATTAGTTTGTGCAACTACACTAGCAAGATCATCTCTAAACTTTTATCCAGAAGGTTGAACCCTTTTTTTTCCAAGCTCATCTCTGAAAACCAAAGTGTTTTTGTCTCGGGGAGACTAATCACGGAAAATGTCATGCTAGCTCAGGAGATCATTCATGATATCTCAAAACCAAACAAGGAAAATATTGTTATGAAACTTGACATGGCTAAAGCATATGACACGCTCTCTTAGGGATTCCTTATTGCTATCCTTAATAAATTTGGGTTCTATAAAGAATGGACTGATATGATTTGGAGAATGGTCTCGAATGTTTGGTACTCGATTATTATTAATGGTACTAGACATGGTTTCTTGACCTCTTCTCATGGGCTCAAGCAAGGTGATCCTTTATCCTCCCCCCCCCCCCTCTTTATTCTTGATGCAGAAGTATCAAATAGATCCTTGAACAACATCATTTATAAGGAGAACTTCACTAGCTTATCTATGAATAAGAGAGGGCCTCAAATAAATCATCTTGCGTATGTTGACGACATTGTTATCTTTTGTGGTGGTAATTCAAAAACTATCAAGATGGTGATGAAAGAGATCAGAAAATATGAAAAGGCTTCAGGTCAGCTAGTCAACAAGGATAAAAAAAATTTCCTCACTGGCCCTAAAGCTAGTGTTTATAGAATCAACAGGTTAAGAGATTGCACAGGCTTTATGGACAAGAGCTTCCCTTTCACTTGTCTTAGTTTTCCAATATATGTTGGAAGGAAAAAGATATGTTTATCTGATAACATGGTTACCAAAATTGTGAAGAGGCTTAATGGATGGCAAGGTAAAATGTTAACCTACGGGGGCAGAGTGGTTCTCATCAAGAGTGTTTTGCAATCTTTGCCCACTTACACGCTTACTGCTCTAAACCCTCCCAAAGTCACTCTCAACCTCATTGAAAAACATATGGCTAGGTTCCTTTGGGGAACTACTGGGGGAAAAAATAACTATCATTGGAGTTCCTAGAAAAACTTATGTTTTCCTAAAGAAGAAGGTGGCATTGGTATTAGAAGTCTTGAAAATATCTCTGCTATCTTAACTATTAAGAGATAGTGGAGATTGAGAACAAAACCTTCATTATGGGCTGATTTTCTCAGAGCTAAATATTGCCCAAGGAGTCCCCCTGTAAAAAAGAAATGGATCGGGCAATTGCTATGGGCTAGAGATAAAGCAGAAGGTAATATCATATGGCTTGTTAACTCTGGTGATTGCAACTTCTGATGGGACAATTGGACAATGACAGGTCCTTTGTCTTATGGCGATAATAATATCACTACCACAATTGGTAATAAAACCAACGTTAGTTAATTTATTAGCAATGGTGACTAGGAGATGAAAAAGTTTCGCAACACCCTCACGAATAAAATGGTGGAAATCATTAGCAATATCAACATTGGCCAACCAACTGATACAGATGATGTTGTATGAAATAGCATTGAAGATGGCCAATACACAAATAAATCTACTTGGCATATTATCCGCAAACAGAGACCTACAAATATGTTCTTCAGTAAGCTTTGGCATAACTCTATTTCTTTTAAATTCTCATTTCTTACTTGGAGATTGTGTTTAGGTAAACTCCCATTTGATGAAGTACTTGCTAGATTTGGAAACCAAATAACATTCAGATGTTGTTGTTGCAATATTCCTAACAATGACTCTATCCATCACACTTTTGTGGAGGGAGAGGAAGATAGGCACATTTGGAAATACGTTGGTGCTCATTTAGGAATCACTCACCAACAGTGGTCAATCAACAGAGTTATTAAGGAATGGTGGGACATTAATCCAAAAAATGCTATACACAAACTTCTGTTACATATAGCTCCAGTGGTAATCTGTTGGGAACTTTGGAAGAGCTGGACGGTATGTAAGATGGAATTTCAAACCATCTGAAACATTCAAGCAGCCATTCAAATCACCTATCCAAGGTATAACTTAACAGGTACATGGCCCAACATTTCCACTATGATTGAAAGACTCCAACATAGAGTGAATATCAAGCAAGTCATGTGGAATAAACCTATGGTGGGTATGATCAAACTCAATACAGATGGAAGCTTCAATAGAGAAAATAGAAAGATTGGCATTGGAGGTATTTTCAAGGATAGTGAAGGAGATTTTCTGATGGCCTTTTCTCTCCCTGTACACACTAGCAGCAATAATCAGACTGAAGCAATGGTGGCCAACTTTGGCACTAAATGGTGCTTTCAGCATGGGCTACGCATGATTCATATTGAACTGGACTGCACGGTGATTGCCAATATGCTTCTCAACAAGGGAACCGACAACCTTAAGTTAAAGAACATTATCATGGATACTGTTCATGCTTTCAAAGACGCTACTGTACAATCTCTCATTGCTTCAGGGAAGCAAATCAAGTGGCAGATTTTCTCGCTAAGTTAGCATCTTCTAGTGAAATTATCACCTTTTATCACTCTCTTCAGCAGTTACCAAGAGAGGCTAAGGGACTATTTCAACTAGATAGATGGCAACTTCCTTCCATGAGAAAAAGATATGATAAATGTAATTTTTTGTTTTGCTAGATATAGCAATAGATAGAAGGTATCGGACAGTGGTGTGTTTTGCTATGAGGGAAAAAGTATCAGAGTAGTCAATGTCTAGGTGTTGTTCATAGCCATTGGCCACTGATGTGCCGTAGAATTTCGACACTTTTGATACCAGTTACATAGACTTTAGCTCATTTTTCAATGCATTTGTAGTTAATTCTTATAAAGTTTTGGTGTTTTGTAGTGCATCAGACTTGAAGTAATGTTACAAGTATGAAAAGAAGTCAAAAGTTCACAAAAGAGTAGGAATGTTACAAGTATGCGACTGCAGAAGTAATATGCGGATCGCATAATCACCGGAAACTGAAGCAGCTATTTCGACCAACTGAAGAGAAGAATGTGTGGCCCATTATGCAGTCGCATAACACTTCTGCAAACCGCACAATGACCGCACAACTGAAATAGAAGAACCTGCGTAGCACTTTTGTGATGGAAAATGTGGTTGCATAACTGATATGCGGACCGCATAATAGAAATGCAGTGGAATTTAGGCTTGACGATCTGAAATTCTACGATTCTATTGTCAGCTATGCGGACCACACACATGGTCCGCGACCATTATGCGGTCGCAGAAGGGCTCTGCGGGGGCATTTCTGTCTATTTTTATCCCCGACTTTTACTCCACTATAAATAGATTTACTAGAATTTTGTGGGTCATTGAGTCTGAAAAAGGAACTACATTGAAGGCATTAAATACGCCATTATTTTTTAAGCTTTTGAAGAGAGAATCTTGCACTTCTATTAGCTTTATGACTTTATTTATTGCTTTTTGTATTCTAATATGAGTAGCTAGTTTTAAATACTAAGATTTTGGACCTTAAATGGGTGTAATGTTAATGGGTGTTTAACATTGAATATATATATATATATATATAATGGTTGGTTAATATTTATTCATTTCTTATGCTTTATTTATTGTTGGTGGTTGCAAAAATTAACTTATTCTATTTTACTCTATCTTTACTTGAAAAAGTGGGTTAGGGTTTGGTAGAAGTGAATAACAAGAACTCAAGGCTTTAAAACTTATTTAATAGAATCGCCTAGAAATAAGTGGGTTCTACTTGGCATAAATTGGTTATTATTAATTGCAAATCCTTTATATTTGGGAAAATCATAAAGAGTTAATACTACCCAATTATTGAAAAATATTGGGTAGTCATTTAGAAACCATTTGCATTATCAAAGGACCTTCCATTAGAAATATATTGTATTAACGCCGATAGCATTACATTTCATTGATGGGGACACAATTTTGGTTTCCTTAATCAAATTAATTACATTCTCACAACAAAATAGTTATCTTATTAAATCACATTTATATCATTCTCTTGTTAATATAAAGGAGTAGAATTACGACACACGTCAAGTTTCACACTATTCAAGTAATATTTTCACACATATTCCCTATGGGATTCGAACCCAACCTTGTTGGGTTATTATATTTGACACCGACCACCTTACACTATTTATTTAAGTGTAATTTAAGCGTATCAAATTTTGGCACCATCGAGCTTTATATTTGGAGACGTCGTCATTGAAGTCAAACTTTAGGCGATAAGTTACACCACATGTTTTCGTACGTGAGAGTATGTTGTAAGTCAATTGATGTAAGATAAGAAATAAGATTATATTTGGAAGCATATAAAGCAAATTATTCATATTATATTGGAGGTTACAAATATTTAAGATCATGAATAATGAGTACCAAGAGGGTTGGAAAGCATAGAAGCTAAACCAATTGAAGAAAATAAGTTTCGTCGAAAGTCGACAAGGTTGGAATATTATAACATGTACTTGGGGTAAGACTAAGGTTCATTACATGATAAGGAGGTTATGCTATAATTTATTTTAGTCGTATGATAGTCGTGTGCTACATTTTGAAGTCAAACAAGTTGTGGAACTGTCACGACCCAAACCCCGGTCGTGATGGCGCCCAACACCTTGTTAGGCAAGCCCGACCATTTGAACACTCTCAACCCAAAATACAAAGCCCCTTATCGGTCATTTGAATTTAAAACATCAGTTAAGCAAAATTTCAATCTGTGATAACCATAAAATGGTGCGGAAACCACAATAATAGCAATACAGCCCCTATCAGATCTGGCGTCACGAGTTAGAGCCTCTAGATACAACTGAGCAACATCCTATGCATATAAAAGTATAGATACGGAAGTAAAAGAGAGATAAGAGGGGAAATCGGGTCCTGCGGATGCCAGGCAGCTACCTCGAGGACTCCGACAGATGAACTAGGCAGCGGCACAAACTCAGCTATGCCTCCGGGATCCCTGTATCTGTACACAAGGTGGAGGGAGTAAAGTGAGTACTCCAACTCAGTGAGTAATAGCAATAAATAACAATTGGAAGTAAGAATTCCCGTAGAAACACTGCACAGTTCTATAACCAACAGTAAAGGCAGGAAACAACGGCTAAACAGGGAAAACAGGTGAAAATCTCTCAAAAGTCCGGCAAATTACCAACATTGCTGCGGCGCGCAGCCCGATCCAATAATAATATATACTGCTACGGCGCGCAGCCCGATCCAATAATAATATATACTGATGTGGCGTGCAACCCGATCCAATAATAATATATATACCGCTGCGGCGCGCAGCCCGATCCAATAATAATAGTCGACTGCGCTCACTGGGGGGTGTGCAGACTCCGGAGGGGCTCCTACAGCCCAAGCGCTATAATAGTGCGGCGTGCAGTCCGATCCACATAATATATCACTGCGGCGTGCAGTCCGATCTATATAATATATATCACTGCGGCGTGCAGTCCGATCCGTATAATATATATCACTGCGGCGTGCAGTCCGATCCATATAACATACTACTGCGGCGTGCAGTCCGATCCATATAATATATATCACTGCGACGTGCAGTCCGATCCATATAACATACTACTGCGGCGTGTAGTCCGATCCATACATGTATATGTATATACTGCTGCGGCGTGCAGCCCGATCCGATGTATATCAAATACCCTCACTATGGGGTCTGTGACCCCTCTCAGTCAATATAGACTTGGCCTCTCGGGCCCACTCAGCTAAGACGGGGTTTTCAACCCCAGGTATTCCTCATTTAGGGTGCAGATTTCTAAGACCGGTTCATATTATGTTTACAGTTAAGGATATGACTGAGAGTGTGTTTTCAACAGGTAAAGTGAGGTCAATTAGCTCAACATGATCCCTAAGGGTTCTACATATCGGCACAAGGCCCCAAATGTGGCAACTAGACCCAAATATACGGATATAAGCTCAGTATCAGTCAAAAGTACAGTAGAGTCATCAATCGGGACAGACCGAGTCCAAATCCCTAGCAGTAACATCACCACGCTCATCATACGGCGCGTATCTCATCTCAACATAGCACCACATAGTGCAAATACGGGGTTTCCAACCCTCAGTACATCATTTATAACCATTACTCACCTCAAGCCGGCCAAAATCCTAGCTCGCCTTGTGGTTCCCTTGCAAATCAACCTCCTCGTGCGTAGAATCTGGCCAAAACCACAAGGAATACGTTATGATAAGCTAATGGGACCTAACCCAATTGAAAGAACTCGAAAAACACCCAAAAACACGAAGTTGACAAAAATCGAGCCCCGGGCCCACGTCTCGAAA